>PVKA01029822.1:0-27899 GCA_004027165.1 Ctenomys sociabilis
AAAGCAAACTAAAATTAAAAAAAAAAAAAAAACCTGATAAGAGGAAAAAGCAAAATGCAAGCCAAAATGCCCAGCCCACAGAAAACATCCAGAGTATGAAGAACTACAAGTGGGCCAACCACATAGCTCAGGGGACTAAAGCAACTGCTTAGGCAGGTACAGGAAGCAGGGTTCAGTCCCCGGCATGCTGTGCTGGCCCTGTCCTCAGGGTGTACTGAGACAGTGATTGAGCCTGGGCGTCGTGGCATGTGCCTGCAATCCCAGTGCTTGGGAAGCTGAAAACAGGAGGATCACTATGATTCTGATCTCTGTAGTGAGATTTTTGTAGACCTTGTACTAAATACATTTAAAAAAAAAAAATGGATAGAGAAAAATCAGAAACCAACCCCTGGATCTTTGTGAAATTATAGAAAGAGAACTGAAATAAAAGGAAAGAGGCCATAAAAAAATATCTAAGGTATAAGAATAAATGACAATCGAAATGAAAGAAATAAAAAAGGACCCAAATAAAAAAATAAGGAAGTTGAGGAAAATGATGAAAACCATGAATGCCTGACACAAACAAGAAATGAAATAAACAAAACAGATCCAAATACAGGTACAGAGGATTAAAGTTTTCATTGAAAATATACACAACTGATTGAATGAATTTGAGGATAGAATATCAGACCTAGAAGACATGCATGTGCCTAGGGAAAAGAAAAAGAAAGATATCTTAATGTCTTAAAGTTAGCAAGTGACCAGGAAAAAGAACTCCAACAGCTACAAAATGAGGCAAAGAGCAACATAAGTTCATTGGAATTAGCGAGCAAGCTAAAGAAATCACAAGTACAACTAAAAACTTCTTCGAAGAAATGATGGCAGAAAACTTTGCAAACATGAATAAAGAACTTTATGTATAATCATATAGAAGTCCAAAAAGCCATGGACAACACGAATTATCATAAAGCATATAATAATCAAGATTCCAGACTTTTAGCAGAAGAATAAAACATTAAAATCAGCTAGAGAAAATAAATATATTACCTGTAAAGTAAAGCTCATAAGAATCATAGCAGATTTCAAAACATCAAATTGAGGAGAACCTGCAGTAAGTTATTTAAGGCCTAAAACCAAATAATTTTTAACCTAAATTGATACACCCTGGAAAACTTCCTTTCAAAATTAATGGAGAAATCCAATCCTTCTATGAAAAAGAACAACTGACTAGGACCACCAAGTCAACTCTACAGAATATGCTGAGAATATGTTAGAAAGATATAATGAAGAAGTTAAATCCAGAAGCACCAGTAGAAAGTAACTGCCAAGAAGGGAAAGCATTTATACAGAGGAGAAAGATAGGGATCAAACAACAGGAAAATCATAAGAAAAAATTAAGTCAGTATATATTTCTTATAATCATCAATGTAAATAGTTTCAGCTAATCATCAAAAGAAACAGATGCACAGAATGGATAAATAAATAACATCCATCAATATGCTACATTCAAGAAACACATTTAACTGAAAAAGAATTATGGACTAAGTGTCAAAGGATGGAAAACATTTCTTCATGCCATAGGAACTTAGGAAAAAGCAGTAGTAGCTACTCTGTTTTTAGACAATGTGAATTTCAGACCAAGAATGATCAAAAGAGATACAGAATGTCACTACACGCTTATTAAGGGAAAACTTCAAGGAGAATAATAATCATAAATATATATCCACCAAATGCTGCTGCACCCAATTATGTAAAATGAATATTAATAGACCAGATAAGCACTAACACAATTGTAGCAGGGCCTTACTCTCCCAAATATACCAACTAGACAAAAGATGACAAAAATATTAGAATTAAGCCAAGCCTGTGAACAAATGGATTTCATACATGTCTGTAGAAGGTCCACACCAAAGCATTACAGCATACATTTTTATCAGCTGCACATGAGATGTTCTCTAAAACAGACTACATACTAGTCCACGGAATATGTCTAAGTAATTGTACAGGAATTGAACTAATTCCTTTCATGCTATCTGAATATAGCACAGTGAAACTGTAAATCAAAGACAAAAGGAATCAAAATCTATAGTAACACATGAAAATTAAACAGTACACTTCTTGACAACCAATAGGTTCCAGAGGAAATTAAACATGAAATTACATAGCATATACAATTAAATGATAATGCTGACAAAATATACCAAAACTTATGGGACACAATGAAAACAGGAAAATTTATAGCAATAAACTCTCTCACTCAATTAGTGTAAGTCAGGGAAATCAAAATTTCTGACCTGAAATTATACTACAAAGGTCCTGTGATAAAATCAGCATGGCATTGGTAAAAAAAAAAAAAAACAGACCTACATATCAACAGAACAGTGGAAGGTGCAGGCATACAATGCACTCAGCCATCTTATGTTTAACAAAGAGGTCAAACATGTCCATCCTCTTTAATAAATGAAGTGGAAAAACTTGCTTTTCACATAAAAAAAAACTAAAACTAGACACAAGTTTATCATCATGCACTAAACTAAGGTCCAAAGACTTTAGACTGAACCAAAGATTTAAGTATTAAAACAGAAACACTAAGTCCACTGGAACAGAAAATAGGTAGAAATATTAAAGACATAGTTCTAGGCAGAAAATTCATGACAAAAAATGTACCATATATGCAAGAAAGGATTAACAGAATCTCACTTTATTAAATGCTTTCTCACAACAAAATAAATCAACTTCAAAGTGAAAAGACAACCTGCAGAGTGCTCAAAAGTTGTAGCTAGTTGTCCTTCAGAAAAAGGACTTCTATTGAAACACATAAAGAATTAAAAATAATCAAGCCTCCTAAATTCAAACATCCAATCCAAACATGGGCATCTGAGATGAATATGCACTCCTCAGATGAAGAAATACAAAAGTCAAATAAATACATGAAAAAATATCCAACAGTACTGGTCATTCGAGAGAGACAAATTAGAACACCACTGAGACTTGATCTTACCCCATAAAAAATGGCTCCCATCAAGAAAACAGGCAATAGAAATGCTGGTGCTGCTGTGGGGGAGAGGAGCTATTGTTCACTGCTGGCAGAGAGGGTGCCACC
The DNA here is from genome assembly GCA_004027165.1 of Ctenomys sociabilis. NCBI lineage: Eukaryota > Metazoa > Chordata > Mammalia > Rodentia > Ctenomyidae > Ctenomys > Ctenomys sociabilis. The sequence continues at coordinate 3,083 of PVKA01029822.1, forward strand.
ACTCCAGTGTGGACAGAACCGGTGTTAGAAGTCACACTGGATCGAGCTACTCTGCTTCTTGTTATCTTCCCAGAAGAATTAGATGATGTAGCACACCGACATATGTGCTTCTGTGTTTATAGCAGCATAATTCATTACAGCAAAATCTTGGAAACAATCCAAATGTATAAGACATTGCAACTAGGTGTGGAGGTACTCCTGAAGAACAGTATGTAATTTTCCATGAGACCCACCTATTTCCATGTAATAAAAGATTAAAAAGTGCATTAAGTTCATGTAATCCTAGCATTCTGAGAACCTGAGTCAGGAGGACCACAAGTTTATAACCTTCATGTACAATTTAACCACTTACCAAAATGCTGTCTCAGAATATAACTTAAGGGAACAAAAAGTAGTGTGTATAGCTCAGTGCAAAAGTCCTCGGTTCAGCTTCCTGTCATGCAGACAAAGAAGCTTAGTCAAATTATTTTTATTAACATTAGGAACTAAAAGTGTCAAAACGTAGGAATAACTGCACCAAAAGGATGAAATCTCCATTAATTGAAATGAATTGAGAAAGAACATAATGTTATGGAAATTTTAAATAGCATAAAAAATTTCAAAATGTAAAATCAGTACTGGCCAAATAGCTCAGTAGATTAAAGTGCCTGCAAGCAGGCACAGGGCCTGTCATGCCGACCCCACCCCCGGGCACCCTGAGACTGCAATTGAACCTGGGCGTGATGGCGGGTGCCTGTAGTCCCAGTTCTTGGGAGGCAGATCACTATGAGTCCGATCCAATAATGAGATGCCAAACACCTTGTAAACCCTTCCCTAAAATAAAAAAGTAACCAATAATAATAATAAAGTAAAATCACATTAGTGGTATATATAAATGCAAAACTATGTAAGCTTGGCTTTTCTCAGCTCTTTATTTGACCTACAAAGGCCACTGCATATGTTGCTTAAGGAGCTATTTCTGTGACCCCTTCCCTCCCTAGCAGATACCCTGTCTTCTAAACCACGATAGCACAAGTGGACAGAATCAAGGGATTGTCTCTCCTGATATTTCCCTTCATCCCCAAAGATAAGAAAGGGCCAGCGAGAGAGCTCAGTAAACTACAGTGCCTGCTTAGGCAAGCTTAAGCAAGTGCACGAACTTCGACTGGATCCCTAGCACCTTGTGCCTTCCAGCCCCATCCCCAGGGCGGCTGAGCCAGCCAGAGTCTGGTCCTAGCGGTAGTGCCAGCACTGGGGAGGCCGAAAGCAGGAGGGTCACCATGGAGTCTAAGCTGCATAGTGAAACCCTGTAAGAACCAAATGCATTTTTTAAAAAAGAGGGGCCAGAGCGGTGGCGCATGCTTGTAATCCCAGCACTCGGGAGGCTGAGGCAGGAGGATTGTTGTGAGTTCGAGACCAGCCTGAGCTACAAAGTGAGCTTAAGGCCAGCCTGAACTGCATAGTGAGACCCTGCCTCAAAAAGACAAACAAACAAACAAACAAATAAATAAATAAATAAATAAAAAATAAAAAAGAGGGGCCAGTAGAATAAGCACTTCCCTGGCAAGCTCAAGGGTCTGAGTTCAATCCCCGGTTCAGCTAAAAAAGAAAAAGAAAAAGGAATAAAAAATAAAAAGCTAAGAGAGCTCTCTCAGCATATGGTTCAATGGTGCCATTTATTAATTTTCTAATTTTTTTGGTAGACATTTTTTTAGAAATTTAAGTTTCTTAACCTGTCATGCTATAAGTATAATTGATCTTACTTATTAATGGATGCCAGAAGATCTACCGTCTTTCTGCTGATGCTCTTGAAGTCATTCGCAGGTAGGCTGGAGCAGTGGCACGCTCATGCTGCCAGCGCCCACGCCCCCAGCGGAAGGCAAGCGGGGATGAGGCCCCAGCTCCCTACTTTTGCGCTCACATTGTACAAAATGTTGGTGTGTGCTTTGTGTTGTATCACATTTTCACTATTTTATCGTGGTTGCCATTGTTGTTTTTGTCAAGTGCATTGCTAAAGAGCTGTTTGGAAGTCTAGAAGTACGAGAAATCTATAATTTGATGACTGGAGAAAAATATGTGCGTTATATGTCCTTTTATGCATGAATTATTTGTTGTTGTTAGTTACGAGTTTAATATTAATGAATCAATAGTCCATATTAAATGCAAAGTTTAAGCAGAAATACACATAAATTATGTATCGAAAAGTTAATAAAAAGGCAGTAACTAAGGATCACAGAAACATAATAATGCATTTCTAAAAGAAGAAATAATTTATTATTCACCACTTTAGTATTTATGGTGATGTTTTAGAACACAGTATTATTAAAAACAAGAATTGGCTGTGTATTGCTTTATATATCGCTTCCTATAAATAATAATTCTAATCTTTTTAAAAAAATTCTTAAACAATTTCCATGTTTTCTACTGTCAGTTTCTTTAACCACTTAATGTTTTATTGATCTAATTTACACTCTTTTCTATAAACACTTTTAATATTTGAATTTGTATTATTCAAAATTATTAAGGCAATGGAAAACTAGATGAGTTTTAGAGAACTGAATATATATACATACATATATATATGTATATATGTATATATATATATATATATATATATATATCCCATTGATAGCTAATCTCATTTTTTGATCTATATAAGCTACTATAGTTCCATAGGAAGCAATAGTAGACCATAGCTATAATAAATTTTCTCTACAGACATGTTTCAAGGAATTGAGCTGCAAAATGTAAGTCCAGCAACTAAGTCCATCAACAATGGAATCAATCATAACAAAAATTGTGAAGAGTTTGGAATTACATTCATGAATCTTAGATTCCCTATGTTGTAAGATAACCAGGTATCTAAGTAGGGAATAGATGTTTACTTTAAACACCAATTGATTGTCCGTCAAGGGATATTGTTATATGGCCTACAGAAGAGATACTCCCACCTACTTCCATGTAATAAAAGATTAAAAAGTGCACTAAGGGCACCAATCTATAAGGAATATGCTGTGAAATCTTTTGGACCCTCGGGAGTCTCTCAGTCACCACTGCCACAGTCAGTCTCAGGGGCACAGTGTTCAGTGTTTTGAACATGCATGCAAAGCGCACCTTATCACAATCTGTCACTTACCACTCCAGACTTCCTGCTGATCCTGGGAAGAAAAGATGGAGCCTAGAATATTTAAACCAACAGAAACAGGGTCTCTATCATAATAGGAATGCAGAGAACTTGAAACAGAAGCATGCTTAATTCTGAAAACAAATTGGAATTTCTAGGTAGAGAATCCAGTAGATGTCAATGAATAAAACAATTACTGAGTGGGAATATTAAGGAAAAGGGATTTCTGGTTAAGTCTTTGTAATACAATTTTTGTGCAAGGCAAATTGAGCTGATCACAGGTTGTTATTTTTTTTGTTTTAGTTTTATTGAATTACAAATATCAATGAGATAGTTTTAAGATACCTTGACAAGATGGATTTGATAAATTAATACATTGCAAACTGTTTTCATGTTTTGGTATCACACAAGGTGCATACATGATATTATACTTACAGACATTATTATACCATATGTCTCTTATAAGTAAATAAAGTGAGTATAGCTCTTGGCATATCTTATTTTTTATACCTGAATTACATCAAAGATTCAATAATTAATACTTTCTACCTTGTTGTTTTCCTAGTGGTTGTCCATAGTACTAGAAGCCGACATAATATCCTGTCCAACCACCATTAGTGCAAATCTTGCCTCTCATAGAATTATGTAGAGGCACAGCATATCTATCCCAACTGTACTGTCCATACACACACCTCATGATGCTTCCTTTCTATACCCCTTCCTTTGTCTACACCTGTCAGAGATGTGCACTCCATTATCATTCAACTAACTTAGGTGCTTGAACTCGACAACACAATCCAACACAGTCCAGCATTCCACAACAATAGTGAGTTATCCAAAGAAGTTGTCGACCATAGCCATTTACAGCTCAACTTAATATTATGGCCCCACGATGTATACTTCATTTTTATACTTTTCTGCTAGATGGTTAAGACCTAGATAGAGCAAGACTTATAGACCAACACGTGTACTTCATAAAAAACACAGATTGTTATTGGAGGAAAAATTTTATATAATATTAAAGGTAATTGAATATTAATAGTGAGGGATTCTGACTAAATTAGCATAATATCCTTGCTCTTGAAGATAAGGCTCATGGAGTAGTTCAAAAAAGTCTAGAAAATGTTCTAACACTGGTTTAAGAGAAGTTTCTGTTAATGTAAAGTCACGGTTTACTTTGAGATCATCTTTAGTGCAAATATTTTTCAAACCAAAAGTAAGGGGCGAGCAATTCTGAGTTTAAGCTTCATTTAGTGTACAGGAAAAGACACTCCATGCACTTATCAACTTATTTCTACATCCCTTCCGCACTAGTTCTGAGATATAGCTTATGGGATATTTTGACTTTGCAGAATAAGATTAAAAATCAGCCAATTTTAATATCCTCAAATTGATTATCTATCTTTACTATCAATTTCTTTGAAATTGCTGTACAATTTCTCATCTTTATTCTGAAGCTTTATGTTACAACAGATCATTGGGTTTCCCTGGTTCTTGATTTCTAGATGCCAAAGCAAAGTTGAAAAAGAATCCTTTACTTAGAATGTCTTTTTTTTCCCATTTCACTGCCTAGACTGAGTTACATGATTTTTTCTATTTTTTTTGCATTTTAGACAAGGGTCTACAGGGTCTCACTATTAGATTGGACCTCGGAGTGATCCACCTGTTTATAGCCTCCCAAGAGGTGGGATTACAGGTGTGTGCCACCACACCCAGTCTCAATTGCTGTCTCAGTGTGTCCCAGGGGTGGGGCTGGTATGGTAGGCCTGGAGATCGAGCCCCTAGCCCCTGAACCTGCTTGCAGGTATTTTAATCCACTGAGCCATTTGGCTGGCCCTCTGAGTTATGTTTCGTTTGGCTATTCAACTGCACTTTACTATTAGCTCATGTCTAAGCAATGAGGTTCCCTTGTGGGAAAGAGTAGGGTGACCTTGGCAAGGTCCACATGTGACACACACAGAATTACTGGAGAGTATGCATTTGTTTTCTTCAATCAATTGTTTAATCAAAAGTATTTAGGGGCAAAATTGTAATTGCTGAAGCACAGAAAAAGATACTTTTAGGGGAACCAAGATGCGCAAGCCATTGTCATCATGTGTAGGCTGAACAGAGGGGTGAGGAACCTTGCAAATCAGGACACTGGTAAATAAGGAAAGCACCATCTGTCTGTAGTCAAGTTAGGCAACAGATGCAGCCTGTCAAGCAGATGTGAAGTGAAACAGTGTTGCCAATGTGAATTACATGTCTCACTGATCTGAGGCCTTATTTTTAAACCTTTAATTTTACAACTTGGTGGATGAAACCTACAGAGTTAGTGAATTTAGGAATTAAATTTATTATCCCCACATATAATCTTAATAACCACAAAATGAAATTTGTCATTTCAACTTGATATGCCTAGTAAAGGTCTAATATTCACTTATTCATATATTCATTCTTATTTATTTCTGTTTTAAATGTCCTTCTACTTCATGGTGTCATAGAATTTGAATTCCAGTTATTTTATATATCATCGTGACCATCTTGGATTTTTTCCTCTGTTCTTGGTTTATGAATTTCTAAAATAAGACTAGTGATTCCTACATTAAAAAATTGCTTGCCAGGCGTGGTGGCGCATGCCTATAATTCCAGTACTCGGAAGACTGAGACAGGAGAATGTTGTGAGTTCGAGACCAGCCTGAGCTACAAAGTGAGCTTAAGGCCAGCCTGAGTTGCGTAGTGAGACCCTGTCTCAAAAAGACAAAAAAAAAAAAAAAAAAAAAAAAAAATTGCTTGACTTACAGAAAGCATTTGTACCCACATTTCTGCCTCATCACCCCTGGCAATCTGAGAAAACTATTGTCAGTTTCAGCATTTGCTCCATAAAGTATGATAATAAAAGTAACTGGGAATTTTTTAAGTGTAAGTGTGATGAAAATTGGCCAGAAAGAGGCTTGGCAAACACAACTAATACAATAATGTTCTAAAAGATCAATAAATATTTACCTCTACTCACAATCAGGTAAACTGGATATTAAATTAATTTATCCACTTTGTTTTCAAAATATTGATTTATAGATGATGTTTATGTTACCCATGCTCATCTGAGAAAATTTTTATCTTTTTAAATATCAAGGCAAATTAAGTAGCAGAATAAATTAGGCTCAAAGTCAAGATACTGCTTTACATTTTGAAATGAGAAAAATATTAAACTTGATGCTCCTAGGAAAGGTCTAATATTCTTTTATTTATATACACATTCTTATTGATTTCTATTTTAAATTTTCTCCTACTTCATTGTTTTACAGTATTTGAATTCCAGGTATTTTATACATCATCATGACCAAGAGGAATTTTGGCTACATATGGGATAATTTAGTGGTGATTGACAATTAAGGAGCTTTAAATTTCAATCGAATTCAATGTTTCCTTAAAAAACAAGTGATGTAAAAAGTGAATCTCCTTTGTAGATTATTTATTTGTCCTTCCTAGAGGTATTCAAACAAGCATTAATGTATATGAAGATGTTATTGTGTTATACACTCAAGAATCTCTTGCTGACAGAATCCCATTAGAGTGTTTAAATATTTTTCATCCCGGAATACTGCAATTCAAGTCAGCTCCCTCCACATTTGCATATGTCACACCTTTGAAAACAGAGACATCAAAAGTGAAAGAAATAACTATATTTAACAAAGGAATTTAAAAAGTTTCTTACATGCCGGTAGCAGAGCATGCCCAAGTCTGTGTATGGGGAAGATCTTTGAGTGATCTGAACAATAGTAAGAGGTGGAAGCATTGAAACACTTTGGAAAGACAGCTACTACTTAGAACTGAAGGCTTTCTCCCATACTTTGTCAAATTTCTAAACTTTAGAACTCTACCAATTCAACTTGTTTCTCTGTAACATGTAAGTAAGAAAAGCCATGTTCTTCCTTAAGCAAAGCTCTCAGGTGAAGGAAAAGCTCTCACAGGTTTAATTTTCTTTGCTTCACTTGTATAGAGCCACGATCTCCTGAAGACCTCTATGCTCCCATGGGGTGCAAAAATTAGAAAGATGGTAAGGCAATTTTATATTGAAATGCTACCCATGTGTTTTAAAGAAATGCCATGAAAATCTCTTCTTTTATAAAAGACATTTTTATCTCACCTACCGAGCTTTGTATTAAGATCTAATGGTAAATTTAAGGTAAATTCTAAATACAAAATAAATATTATCTTCTTATCTACTAAAATGAATAATGAGTCCAAAAATGTTACCATCACTCTCAATAAAACATTTGTAACAAACTGATAAAATGAAAACTTGGATGGTTCAACCATTACTCAGTTAGTGGCTGCACCTCTTAAAAGACAAATTAATAAAAGAAAAACATAAAAATGTATTCAATGGAAGCTTTACATAACATAGAAATGCATATCCAAAGAAAAGATAAATCTAGATTTTTATAACAAGTATACAAAACTGATTGGAGAAGAAGATATGACCTGATGGTAACAAACCACAGGGAAGCCCACAACGCGTTTGGTAGAGTCTTCTTGGTAGTTCATGGTGGCCCCAGTGGGCAAGAGAGCACAGGGAGTGGCGCAGCTCAGGCAGCATCCAGCCCTTTCCCCTCCTTACAGTGTAATGCAAATTACCTGCCCCAGGGCAGGTGCAGCGTCCACGCCACAATAATTGGTCACAAACTTATGAAACTTGAGGCACAAGTCATAGAACTATTGAAATTACCAGCTGGACAAAGCTTTGAAGATAAGCCAATCCACTGATAGATGAACTCTCATACAGCATATTCTTGGGTCTTGCTTCCTAATCTACTCTGCCAGTCTGTTTCTCATCTTTTTCCTCTTCTTCTCTTCCTCCCCTTCCCCTTCCCCTTCCCCTTCTCAATCCCCTTTCTCTTTCTATTCCTCTTCCCTTTCCCTGCTCCTCCTCCTCCTCCTTTTCCTCCTTTTCTCCTTCCTCCTCTTCTTCTTCCTCCTCCTCCTTCTTCTTTCTCAGGTTCATTTGTACAAAAAGTACAGGCAAAGACACCAGATGGCACCCCAGGGGTCACACCAGTCCTGTTTTTACATTTGCAGATAAGATGCTTACACTACCCAAACTTCATAGGGGCCTGGGCCTTTGTCCGGCAAGGCCTAAGATCCTGGTTTTCACAAAGCATAAATAATGCTTCATCTTGGCTTTGTGGATTATTGACTTAGAAATAGATTTTCTGCTTAGAATTCAGGGGCTGGGGAGATTACTCAGTAGAATAAGTGCTTCCCTGGCAAGCATAAGAGCCTGAGTTCAATCCCCAGTTCGGCAAAAAAAAAAAAAAAAAAAAAAAAAAATTAGAATTCAGTGTAGATGCTGCCAAAGTCCTTATCAATTGACATGTTGGGAAATTTGAGAAATCATGTACTAAAAAAAGAAAAAGTGTCTATCTTAGTTTCAGATTACTTCTATAAAATAAAGGTATGTACATTGTTCCCAAATTCTGTATTTATTTTAAAGAAAAATTCATTTAAATAACATTCCCATTGTTAAATGATAAATTCTCTTGTAATTCTAGAGAAGTATATAAGAAAACTAAGAAATCTTATTGGTAAATATTACTTTTTTGTACATTCTAGATATTTCTTTAAAATATATATTTAATTGGCTTCCAATATGCTTCTTGATTTTAACTTTTTTATATTAATGTTCTGGTTTTGACTTTGTTTTTGTTGTTTTTACTGTTTTTATGTGAAACTATGTGCTCCTGTATTTATCATTTTTTTGCTTTCAACACTGCTGTGTTCTGAAATTTCACATTTCTCATTGGTTAAATCCTAAAATCGTATGAGTAGGTTTCATAACACTGTTCTAGATCCTTTGTTTTGTATTTTGAATTCAATGAGACTTTTTGATGCATGTATACGTGACATGCACAACAATCTGTACTGCTCTGTATGTTGTCAATTTTATGAAAGCTGTGGATGTAATATATTTTTATTTTATTTGAAAACTTAAGAAAATAGAAGATTTTAGAAGTTTCAAAAAGAGAAACAAACAAACAAACAAAAAAAAAACTCCTGAAGCTATCCCACGACTGCCTGAGGCTTTGGTGTAACACCTATTCACAAACCACGACACAATCTAACTTCAGTTTTATCAGATGCTGACAATGCAGATCTTGGAGACAATATATTCTTAATTTGACTGTTCCCTTTCCCTGGCACCTCATGCTGTCCTAGCCCTGACTCTCGCTGAACCAGCTATGGAGTCTGCAATGGTGGCACATGATTGTAATCTCAGTATTAGGGAGGCAGAAATCAGGAGGATCACTATGAGTCTCAGATGCATAGTGAGACACTGCACATACACACACACACACACACACACACACCAAACAAACAAACAAAAAAACCTCAGAAAAAAGTTTTCACTGTTCCATGTTTGCAGTTTCATCACAAAGTTTCATATCCCCAAAAATGGGTTGCTCAATTGTCTGACATGCCAGTGAACTAGTGTTTCAAGTTAAAGTTAGTTCAAAGATAAGGAGAATAAGTTGGGTTTCAAAGATATACTGGCCTACACTCATGAATCATAAATGTAAGATGCATTTATAGTAACAAAAGCCATTTATGTTAGTCAAATTGGTGACAGATAGTTCTTTTTATTGAAAGTTCTGACATCTAAGCAGATTTGCAATTCATGTGTATAAATTTTACATTATACTCATATTCAACAATTGATTTCTAACACAAAAAATAATTCAGTCTGTTTATGGATTGCAAAAATCAAAAGTAAATCAGTTACAAACAACAAAAGAAATTTAACTGCACATATGTGTATGTGCACAACTAAAGCAATATGATTTATCATTTCATTTTCATTATTTTTGATAAAATAATCATTTCTTGGGCTGGCCTGATAGCTCAGTGGACTAAAGTGTCTGCTGAGGCAGAGCGCAGCAGCGGGGGTTTGATCTCAGGTGTGCCGTGCCAGCCCCACGTGTGGGGTACCCTGAAGCAGATATTAAGAGTGGGTATGGTGGGCTGAGGAGATGGCTCAGTGGAATAAGTGATTCCCTGGCAAGCACAAGGGCCTGAGTTTAATACCCAGTTCTGTCAAAAAAAATAATAATAATAATTGGGCGTGGTGGCATGTGCCTGTAATACCAGCACTTGGGAGACTGAAAACAAGAGAATCTCTATGAGTTGGATCTATGTAGTGAGACCCTGTAGACCCTGTCCTAAATACAAGAAAACAACAAACATTTCTTTCAAATATTCAACTGACTCAAAAGCATTTTTTTTATTTAATCAGCATCTGTTCTCAACAAACTTTCAGTGCTGTGTCAATATAATCAGTTCTGTTTTTCCGAAATATGCAATGAGCTCAATACTGCCTTCGAACTCCAGATACTGGGTAACAGACATCCTCAAAATAATCTCATTAAAAAAGAGGATTCTCATGAGTACATTCTGACATTGATATAGCCTCTGAGATTCTAAGTGGTGAAGTGAAATACAATTTACCATCTGTTACACTTTTGTTGTGTAGGGCATATTTCCATATTTTAGTTTATTCATTTATACGATATTTCTCTTACTGATTCAAGCATGCATACAATAGATGTGTCAATGAACTCCTGATGGCTAAGTGCTGTGCTCTTTTATGGACAGAGAACAACAACAATTAGCACTTATGTAACACTTATTTTATTTCAAGTATTTTGTGCTGTGAAGAGCTCAGTTGTTTGGAAAAAGAACGAAACAAGCTACTGTCACTGTGGATATTATAGTAGATATCTGTGGGATGAAATTATTTAGAACAAAGAAAAAGTGGGTTCACCTGTTTTAGAAGTAGAATTTAGGAAAATTACATGCACTAGTTTGTTTCTTGTTGCTCTGTTACTGTCCTTTTGCATTAAAAAGAAAAGAATGCTTAAAATAGAAATAACATGGTGCTTTTGATAATCATCACATTATTCAGTTTATTTACTGTAGGGTGGAGCGAGGTTATGGGAGGAATGTGAACTTATGTTCTGTAGATAAGCAATTCTAGTATTTTCAAAATCACTGTAGCAAAATCAATGAACAATTACCCAGGAAGCTGACACATTCAAATTGAAATTTAATAAAGATCATTCTGCTTTCAAAATGATGAATTCAGGAAAGAATGAGTGCTAAGAATCACCTCTCTGATGCTATAATCCAGGCAAGGCCTGGAAAATGAGCAAAAAACTGGTAATAACTATTGAAAGAAGTATTGTGATTTCAAATTGTGAGAGTTACATTGGAAAGGATTAGTAATTGTTTCAAAATGGAAATGCAGAAGGCTTGAATGCCAGCTATGTTTCATGAACTCTTCTGGTAGGAAAGTGAAATCAAATGAACAAAGAAAAGATACTACAAAAAAGAAAAGAGATATGATGGGCCATGCATAGTAATTACACGAATGCAAATAGCCTGAAGACCCCAATTAAAAGCAAAAGAATCGGACAGAATAAAAACAAACAATAGGCTGTATGCATGAGACGCACTTCAAATACATGGTGTTACTGGGTTATTTACATATCAGGGGTGGAGAATTTGAGATAAACCAAGTTCCAAATTAGAGGTGATTGAATGAAAAATGATCAGTGCAAGAGTGATATATTTTCTGACCCATATAAATGTGATTCTGTTTCCTGTTACCTTCTATGTGGCTTTCCCATTAAACTAAGGACTCGATTGCCTGGAGCGTGATCAGTAATTCAAAGATAAAAGAGAATTGAACATCGTTACTGTTTTCAACAGACCAGGTGAAATAAATACATGCACTTTCTCTATGAAGATTTTTAAAAAGCAGAAGTCACGATAGTAATTAGTCTGGAATGAACAAGGCCATCACTAAAATACTACATTGAGATTTAGAGCTCACTTCCCTGTCCTCTAGCAGAGACCTTATGGAACTGGTACTGCTGGCAATGCTGAAGCCCATGCACGAGCCTGATTAACGCATTTGAAACCCTCAGTCGCTGGCCCTAGCACTGTAGTATTAAGTTGTTTATGTGTATTATCAGTTAATTTCTACTATCTGAGTGACAATAACAGACCTTCATTAAGATTTTAAATGAGTGGAAGTGGAATAATTACTGGTTTCCAAATCAGGAACATTGATTCTCACGTTGGCCGTTATATGAGAATCCCAGAAAATCTCTAGGCCTAAATATTCCCCTCTACAATTAAGGGACTCAGATCAGTGATTGAATTCCTTTAAATAAATAGGCTGATTATAGCAAAAATCAAATTATCTAAAAGGCCCACAAAATGCTTTTTTGTTTTGTGTACAAAATGATCTCTGACAAAGGAGGGGTACCATAAAAATAGAGCTTTCCACAAGCGCTGGCAGCACAGCTCAGTATCTGCATGGCTGTAGATAGCCAAGTTGGATAGATACGTTATAGCCGGGCAGGTAGGTGTAGGCCCTTGACGGAGCCTGTGCAGAGGATGAGGTACCTTGCAACTATGGGGGAGACGGTACCGCTGCTGTTGGCCAGACCTCCAGACAAAGGATAAAGTAAATCTTTCCACCTCTGTAAGGATAAACATCAGCGATGAACATTCTGAACAGATCTCTATCTGCTTGAGTAGGCCTGGAAGAGCCACTAGCCCACCCACTATAGGAAAGGCGCCTGTTCTCTGTTGCTTACCTCTTCCTGCATGAATTGTAGCTCCATTTGATCCCAACTTAATCAGTGTTAACTGAACAATTATGTTGGTAATTTTTTTTTGTTTTGTCTTATAGTTTTAATCGCAGTTTTGTTCCACCTTATGCCCATCTTATAAGTTCCCATGTTTCCCACATTAGATCCTCCTCACCTCACGGTTTTCTGTTATAAAAATCCTTAGAAAGAGGATAAATTCCTTGGCAACCCACTCAGTCCCTCTCCTGCAAAGAAGCTTTTTTTCTCCTCAATAAATATATTTGACTCTTACCCTCTGTTGCTCCTAAAATCCGTTCTTCAATTTTAGAAAACTTGAACTTATCCCAGATAATTTACAGGTTCAGAGTTTCTTGAGACTGTATTACTAGAAATCATGCACTGATTATAGGCACTAAAATGTTACAGTTGCTTTGGAAAATAATTTAAAAGTTTCTTATAAAATTGATCATGTGCTTGATATATAATAATCATTTTCCTCTGTATGTACTCATACAAGTTAAAATATGTCCACAAGAGCCTGCTTACAAATGTTTACAGCAGGTATATTCTTATTGTTGACACTTGGAAACAAAGGTGTGCTTTAATGAGTGAACGGCTAACTGCTGAAACACTTTCATTCAAGGGAATTTTTTTTTTTTTAAAAGAATTGGACTTTCAAGGCTTGCAGACAATTTCAAAAGGATGTTGCTAACAATCCAACAAGGCTACATGCCATGTGATTCCAACTATATAGCATTCTGCAAAAGAGAAGACAAGGGCATCAGTGATGCCAGTGGTTAAAGGGGAGAGAAGGTTAAAAAAGAGATTTTTAGAGTTCAACTGGTTTTTGTGTCATTCCCTAATGGTGTAGCATGATATTGTATGTTTGTTGAATCCTAGACAATATACAACTTCCAAAGCAACCCAAGAGCAAACTAAGGACACAGACTCATGATGCGACCCTATGAATTCATGCCACATAACATGGATCACCTTGGATGGGAATGTAGATAGTGGGAAAATCTACATGTCTCCATGTGGCAGGGCATAGTGATTGTACATACATGACAACTCTGTGCCTCCTGCTTAACCTTCCTATCTATGTACATGAAACTGTTCTGAAGAAGTTTCTTGAAAATTACATGACCTTATATTTGTATGAAGCAAGCATGCTAATATATGATATTTATATTCACTAATTTTAGAATCTTAAGCTACATGCTTATGTTTTTCCATTTTTGACTTTATCTCCTTCCAAAATAAGCATAATAATCAGTAAACATAACATTTCAGCATAATGCATGGTGCAATAATGTATTTTCTGGTAATTGTATATTAAACTTAAGGGATTTTTATTATACAATAACATTTTAAATATCATTTAGGTTTTTTGTTTTTTTTTTTTTTTTTTTCGGTGGAACCGGGGATTGAACTCATCCCTTGTGCTTGCCAGGGAAGCACTTATTCCACTAAGCCATCTCTCCAGTCCCTCATTTAGGTTTTTTTTTTTTTTTTTTAATGATTTCATAGAATTTCTTCAAAAGATTAAAACGAAAATTCCCATGTTATCCAGCCACTCCACTATTGCATAAACATACAAAAGAAAATAAATCGATCTGTCTAAGATAAGGGTGCCTTACCATATTTATTTTAGCACTAGTGATAAGTACCAAGAAAGGAAAATACATAAGTTTTAACTCATGATATACAAAGAAAACAGAACATATCTACATATCAGGATATGAGAATAGTATTCAGCTACAAAAAGATTAAAGTATTTTTGTTTATCATAACATAGATGGAATTTGGACGTGATCTTGTTAGGTGAAATAAACTGGGCATAATGGACAGATCTCCATGATCTTACTCAGCAGTGATGCTATAAAACAATGGATCTCACTGGAGATGAGAAGAGAATGACGGCTACAGGGGCTGGGAAGGGAGGCAGGGAAGCAATGAAGAAGCAGAGGCTGCTTGGATGAATCTGTGCTGTGCTACTGCGTAGTAACATGCAATCATAGCAGAGACAATATACTCCGTGCTTCAAAAGGCTAGAGGATTTGGATCCAGTCACCACAAACGATAAATACGTGAGGAAGTAGCTATATCATTGTTTTAAAAATCACACAATCTTTACCTGTATCAAAATATCAAATGGTATCTCATGATAATCTAAAATCTGTGTTTTTAAAAATTATTTTGGTTTATTATTTAATTTTATTTTGATACATAGGGTCTTGCTAGGCAGTTTGGACTCATAGTGATCCTCCTGTTTCAGCTTCCCTAGTGTTGAGATTACAGGCATACGCCACCATGCCCATAATGGGACTGGTAAGTATGCTGTACTTGGAAACAAACTTGAGAACTTACGCTTGCCAGGTAGGTGCTTACGCTGCTGTGCTAGCTCCCCAGCCCTAAAATTTGTGTTTTTATGTATCAGTTAAAAATACGTTTAATTTTAAAAATGAATTTAAAACCAAATTTTACAAAATTTCGATACCAATATTTAGAGTGTTACAAAACCTTTATGTTTCTATAAAAATCTACTTATTTTTCGATATTTCTATCTTAATTCAAATTCAGTGAAAAACAACAAAGTACAATGACTGTACAAATATCTTAGTTTTTTAAGTAACATACTTTCTCATAATCATCAAAACAACACTATGCTGACCCAGTAACTTCACTATCTAAATCAAATTGAACAGTATAAAATGAAACAGTTCTTTCTGATTTTCTATTGATCTGCAAAAATCATTAGTCAACTCAAATTATGAAAAATTTGTATAGATCATAGGAGGGCAAGAAAAGGTAGAAAACTGATAGTAGGAGATGTCAATTATCTGACTATCGGCTGTTAATAGTTATGCAAAAATATCACTGTTTCTTTAAAGGAACTATATTAATAGTTCAATATGATAAGTAATTTCTTTGAGAATAAAAAGGACTAAGTTGCTATATATTTTAAAATGGTCAGTCAGACACTATTCATAAATAAATAAGAAACCAGGCTCTTTGATCAATTTAACTTGGCTTCCAAATAATTTATACATTTCTTAATTTTTTTGTTGAGGGACTATGTGCTACAATTTAGAAGAAATGAGAGAATCATAGAAGGGGGTGAAGAGTAGGACAGGAGTGGGGAAAGGGAGGAGAGGAGAGAAAGGGAGGGGGAGAGGAGGTATTTCAAATCAAGATAACAAAGAATGAAGTCAGCTGAACATAAAACAGAACCCTCCTGTAAATTTCCAAAGAGTTTCCACTTAGCTTTATCAATATTTTTTATACTTTTATTCCCATCTCTAGGTATGAACCTAATGTTAATGGCTTTTCATATGTAGAAATCTTACTAGAAAATACACAAATTAATTAATTAATTTTGTGAAAAACTGATTTGCTGTATATTATTATCTTAGTGCATTGTAGTTCATAGTTTTGTAGTTTGTCAGAACTCAGTTTGTAGTTTGTCAATAAGAATTAAATTAAGGGTATATATTGTAGAAATAAAAGGAGAAATTTGAACAAGAAAGAGATATTTTCTGAAAAAATAACAACTAAAGAACAAATGGAGAAATGAACTGGAGCAGACCTGATCGTGTGGCTTGGCTTACCAGCTCTCCACTCTGCCATCAGATAACGAGTAATTGTACTACTGTGATTTAAATGCAGTCTCGTATATATTAAGAATAATGCAAAGGACTCTGAAGCGACACTGATGTCATTTTTCAACTGTGAGATTTACAAAACACCCTAAATTAGATAATTTCTTCTTTAGGCACGGCAGTGTGTCTAATAATTACATTATTTTCTATTGAGGGTGTCAATTGCTATAATCCCTAAAACCAGATATATACCATTATCTATTGAAATTTCAAATGCACAGAATTTGAGCAAGCAATTCTATTTCTGGAATTTTTCAATACGTGAGGTTGTACATATGTCACAGTATATAAGTACAATTTTATTTGTTGAAGCATGACTGGCTATACCCAAAGACTGAAAACCTAATAACCACTGTTACTCATTTTTCTGTTATTAGAACAGCATTTCCCACACCCACAGTTTAAGAAGGAGAAGTTATGTTTGGTTACCATTTCAAGAGTTTCATCCATGGATGGTCAGTTGTGTACATGGCAGAAATGGTAGGATGGAAAGGAAAGCTTCCTGTAGATCCAGGAAGTATAAATAAGAAGAAACTGGGGACAACGATATGTCCTTGCAGGTCATGCTCTTCCTGTCCACCTCCTATAGCCAGACCCCAAATCCTAATAACATATTTACCTGTGAACTCATCAGTGGATCAATAAATTGATGATTATAACACCTACATGACCAAATTACCTTCTAATATCCCTACTCTAAACTCATGATATTTTGGGGGAACATTTTACATCTAAATCATAGCAACTACCCTAATTTCTATCCAAAGAAGAATGCCTACACAGTTATTATAGCCAAATAAAATGTGAAATGTGGATTAATAAAGTGAGTAACTATAAGGAAACTCCTTTAAGATACATTGTATATAAAATATCACATTATGCTAATTAAAAGACTATTGTACATTTTATGTAAAAATAGAAAAAAATATCAATTGGTACCCACATCTGCTTGAACATAGATAAACTAAAATAAATGAGAATCCAATAAGGAGAAATGGAAAAAAGAGATGGAGAAATGGATGGAAACTTTTCATTGTAACATTTTATACCTATATCACCTACTGGAAAAACCAAGTGACTAAAGGTTTTTTCTAATATAATTGGAATAAAATTGGAAAAGTGAAATAAATTATGTGTTTAACCTGCATAAAAATGTGTTATTATGAGCATTAATTAAATAGTATATTTTAGCTATGTGAAGAACACGTTAAAAATGATGAATTTTATTAGTAAGGGCTTAGTCAGTATAGGCAAAATTATGATGCAATAACAAAGAACCCTCAGAATTCAGTGTCTTACAATAAGTGTCTTTCTTCCTATTAAATTTATGAGGATCTGTAATTCAGGTGAGTGCTGAAGGAGTTACTCATATGTGGGAGTCTCATACCAGAAGAGAAAACATTGTATGGTGAATGACAGGCTTTAGCATTTTCTGCAATGCGATGTGATGCATGTTATTTAACAAAATCATTAGCCAATGTGAGTCCTCTGATCACTGCCAAATTTATTCAGTGAGATACAGAATATTTCAGTGGGGAAGAAGAGGTCCACATATAATGAAAAAGCCAAGTGTAATTTCATAGAAAAGGAACCATAAATCTCTCCAGTGTGGGAATTACCTTTAAAAATTTAGTTATGATACACACTTTATTTCTAAAAGATTTTCATTTTCTCTCTAGCTCTCTAATGCTAATTAAACATGACTAATTATCATGTTAATTATTAACTTCTATTGTGAATATAAACTCTAAGAAATCTTCCTAGATTTCTCATCTGTCTTCTCTAGCTACCTGAAAATTCTAAAATTCTCAGTGAAAGATTTGCCTTGTTTGCAAATAAGTTGCCTGTGTTTATTGACTATTTTCTCAGTATCTCTTAATAACATCCTGTGGATAAGCCTTTTCATCTATTGAAGCACATTCAGGAACATGCAACTTTCAACAAAACGGGTTCTACATTAAAGGTTGCTTTTAAATTATTCAAAAGCAGATTGAAAGAAGGAGAGATTATTTTGAGTTACAGTTTTAGAGGTTTCTGTCCATGGATATTTATTTGACCAATCAATAAATAAAAGAAAGATGCGTATTTACAATGGTTATCAAATTTAAGATCTTTTCCTTATACTAAACCGTAAGGTTTAGTACTGAATATCATCATGCATTAAATTTGTAAGTTCTAATACTTAAAATACTCAAATTATGCATAGAGTAGTCCATTTGTTATTCAGATAAGTGAGATAAACATTTAATACATTTTATTCTTAATCTTCCTACAAAATTATATTATCTGTGAAACATTTAACCAGGTAAAATATATATGGATTTTATTAGTATTAAAAAGTTTAATCCACTTTCACCTATAAGAAAACTTCCAGGGAGAACTAAAAAATTTTTTTAAAAATTTTAAAAAAGGACATACATTTAAAGCTATTACTTAGTAAGGGTTATTCGGCCCTGGCTGAAATTGGTGAGACCTAAAACTCATTTTAATACTACTGCTTAAATTGTCTTGTACTGCTATGATTGAAACTGAGATGTGAATAAAATTGCATGACTGAGTTAGAAAAAATGTAAGGAAATGGCATGAATTTGGGCTGAGAGACAACATTTAAGAAAGGATATTGAATAATGAGAAAAGCAGCTTGGCTGAAATAAAGAGATCATTGTGTATTGGGAGGCAGGTTTGATAAAATAAATTAAGATAAATTCAGGATCACTTTGAATAACCAGCTAAGGGTCCTACAGGAAGTACTCAGATGATATAGATTTTCAAATAAATTCAACTGTGACAGAAGAATGTAGAAAATTATGCTGCAACATGTATTGGAAAGCTGAAAAGAAGAGAAATAATTGTTTGTAGATCTAAAAATTAGGGATGATTAGGAGTCTAAATTACAATATCAATATAAATATTCAAAATAGAAAAATTCAAAGTAATGAAAAATAAAATTAACAGAATTTAAATATGAGAGAGGGAGGTGGTTCTAAAGTGAAGGAGGCAAGGAAAATCAAGACTGGATGTTTAGGAGAACTGGAATCCAGAGGAAAATCTGAATCAGGCTGAGAGGCTGAATTGGAAAAGATAGGTGTATGCACATTTTTTATGTGTAGGGAAGGATTTAAAATATAGCATTGCCAATATGGAAATTGTATCAAGATTGTACAAATGAAAATACCAGGCATATATTTCCAAGGAGAAAATCACATTTAAGAGACAAGATAGAAAACTATCCTTCCTTCCTTCCTTCCTTCCTTCCTTCCTTCCTTCCTTCCTTCCTTCCTGCCTGCCTGCCTGCCTGCCTGCCTGCCTGCCTGCCTTCCTTCCTTCCTTCCTTCTTTTGTCCTTCCTTCTTTCCTTCCTCTCTCTCCTTTCCTTCCTCCTCCATTTCATCTCTTTCATATACCAAGTTACATTAATTTAATTAAGCTCCTTAAAGTACTAGAAGAGAAAGAGAGTCTATCATTGTGGAAAATTTAAGAATTTCTCTCTTTGGTCCAAAAAATGAAATACTGGAAGAATAAACCACAAACAATTCAAAATCATTGCCTGTAGGAAATACATGGGCAAAACATAAAGAGTGATGGGAAGAGTTCCAGTTGCTCTACATGCTTCCCAATATTTGATATTGCCAATTTTCCTGAGCTCATTGTTTTGTTTTTTACTCAAGTGAGATGCTAGCTCTGAATTCTTTTCCAAGATGTTTGTCAACTCTACATTACCTCTGTTTGTTTGCTAAAAGTTTTCGTAAAGATATATCAAAATTTTTCTAATGGGCTTTAATGCATTTGTTCAGATGATCGTATGATTAAATTTTGTTTTAATATGATGCATTACACTGACTCTTCACCATGGCAATTCTACCATGAACAACTGTAACAGGCCCTGTGTATTTTTTATTTCGTATGTTGTTAGACTCAATTTGCTAAAATACATAAAATATTTTTCATTATAAAGAGACATTAATCTTCAATGTCTTTTTAAAAAATAAATTTGTCATATTTTTGTACTAGAGTTATGTACTGACTAAGATATATTCATTTCAGACCAGTGTCTGAATATTTATGGCATAAATTTGATTTGAGACTTAACCATTAGAAAAAATTCAACAATGAGTACTTATGGGATAAGATTCCTCATTTTAGAAACCATGAAGTTACATATATGATTTATTTTAAAAGGTCTGTTGAAATCAGAATATATGCCTTCCATTTAATCCATGTTGTTCAATTTATTGGTAAGAACATTTTTATTTTTCATGTTCCGTTTCCCGTATTGTTTCCTTTTAATGGTATGTGGTCTGCAATGATTCATTTTATTTGCATGTGCATATTTTACATTGTCTCTTTTTCTTGATCATTCAATACCACCCTTTGCTAGAATTTATCTTTTGTGTTTTCTTTTGTTGTCATCTGTCAAAACCAATTCCAAACCAAGGCCTTTGCATTGAGCTACACTCTCAACATATATATATATATATATATATATATATATATATATATAATTTGACATAAGGTCTTGATAAGTCATTCAGTTGCCACAATTGGGTTCCAATTTTCAGTCTTCCTTCCTCAGTTTCTTTCTCCTTCCTTCTTTCCAGAGTACTGGGTTCACATGGATGCACCACTATACCTAGCTTGTTATTTGCCATTTAAAGTTGTCTTGGTTGCTTTTCTCATTGCTGGGACAAAATACCCAACTCCTCCACGCTAAAGAAGGAAAGGCTTATTTTGACCTTTGGCTCATGGTTTATAGCGGTTTCAGTCCATAGTCAGCTGGCTTCATGGAAGGACAGAGGGCATCCCAGAGGAGCAGCAGCTCCTGCAGCAAGCAGTGAGCAGCAAGCCTCCCTTTCCCTTTTATTAAGCCTAGGCTTCAAGCCTGGGGGTGGTGCCCACCCAGAACAATGCCTAGCAACTTAGTGGAGTCATACAGTGCTGTCCACTCTTAATCCCAATATCATGACCTTGACCTTGTCACCTCAGAAAATCCCATAATGAGCCCATGAGGGTCATAATGTTCTACTAGATCTAGTCTTGCTTCATCTTAATGAAAATCTCTTTCAAATTAGTTTAAAAGATACTCATAGATTTTTCCTAATCTGAAAAATAGCTGTTAGTATAAACTGTGAATAAATAACTTTATTTTCTTGATTTAATACAACCACAAAGAATACTTCTAAAAAAGATTTCAAAGTTTCATTTTGTTCAGATTCACATAATGAGAAGAAAAATCAATCAAGGTGCAGTTTTTTTTTTTTTTTTTTTTTTTTTTTTTTGCTTTTTATGTATTTGCTACAGAGTCTCATTATGCAGCTCAGACTCTTAGTGATTCACTTAAAGGGAAAAAAAAGTAAGCATTTAGCACATGAATTCTCAGCAACCTTTTGTTTGCTTACATTAAGTTTTTTTGACCAGACCTTGCACTTGCCAGGTAGGCACTTATGCCACTGGGTTACTGCTAAGCCCCATTTGCTTACTTTTTTTTTTTTTTTTTTTCTTTTGCTGAACCAGGGATGGAACTCAGGCCCTTGTGCTTGCCAGGGAAACGCTTATTCCACTGAGCCATCTCCAGGCCCCTGCTTACATTAAAATAAAAAAAAAAACATAAGAGTTGATTTCCTTTCATTTAACTGAAATACAGCTTAATATAATATGTCATAAGATTATATATAATAATAGAGATTGATGCCATGCATTTCTTTTTTGAAAAATTGATTCTCACATTTTTCAGGATAGGGAGGAAATTCAACAGAGATTTCATCAGCCTTGAATCCAGTAAACCATTTTCCATTTAGTGGCTTCTTGTGGTTTCCCTTTTCCAATCCCACCTTCACTAATTTGTCACGGACCATCAGCTCTCTCACCTTTAAGATTACCACTCATGGTATTGGACATTGAATTCTGCCAATAACCCACAATATGATTTACAGTGTCTCTGTCTCCATGGACAACCACATGGGTGTCCTCGGTGTTATTCCCTGTAATTGCACAAAGTTTCTCTTTGAAACATGTCATGGTAGGACCATCCACTTCTCATTTTAGTGCACTGGTATTCTTCCTTGACAATTACAAATACGAGGACATTCACACTAGCTATTACGTAATTCCATGGCCTCAGTTTTCTCCAAACCTGACATCATGTTGTGAAATGAAACTCAAATTTATTTATGTTTAATTTCATTTATTTATTTATTGTATTTTGAGGAAGGATCTACAGGGCGTTTTGGTTCTCGATACTAGATCAGACTCATAGTGATTCTCCTGTTTACAGCCTCCCAAGAGCTGGGATTACAGGTCTGTGCCAGCACGCCCAGTCGCAATTGCCCTCTCTGCATGCCCTGGGAGCAGGGCCAGCACACAGGCCCTGGGGATCAAATCCCAGCTCCTGTACCTGCTTGCACTCATTTTAATCCACTGAACTATGTGGCTGCCCCGACACACAACTTTAAATATTTCATTGTTTCTCTTATATTAGAAACTGCTGCTATAAATGAACAAGAAAATAAAAGATAGGAAATAATAAGACAGAGCTTTTTGCAAAAAAGGAAAAACATCCAAGGGACTGATAGAAGAGAAGAGTAGAAGGAGATGAAAAAAGAAATAAAAAAAGAATAAGGATGTGTTAGTTAACAACCCTGCACAAATAATATGATATTGTGTACTACAACCTGTACTAATGAAAAATAAAAATTCGATTAATTTTTTTTCCGAACCCATCCCAATGTTTGTTGTCCTATACTATATTCATTCCTTTGCCAATATTTATGTCTTTCTTTCTGCATTTTGTCTGTTTTTCATCTGGAAAACAGTACAGCCCTAATTAAACCGTGTAATTAATGCTGGGTAGTAAAAAGTGGCAATACAAAATCTTTTTCTGGAAATTACTTATAATTATAATCACAAATACCATAGTTGTCCAAGGATCAGGAAATCATTAAGCATTTAAATTGAAACAGATTTAGTATAAATGTGGGAAATATGGTATTCAATCCCTGTTATAACAGCGAGTAGAATAAGCAAAGCTTTGCAAATGGAAGAAGAGCATCATGCTTTGTTTTCACAGAACTGAAATGCTTAAAAATATTAAACCAAAAAAATGTGTTGCAGGTTTGGGGCAGGAAAAAAGGATGTTTTCATGTAATGGCTTTTTTCTGCCCACCAGGAAGTATTTTAAAAAATGATTTTCCCAGAGTGTGGCAGTAGGGAATTACCCCCAGTCCCACCATCTGAGAACTTAGGTGGGCCTGCACCAGGGCTCCCAGGTGAGTAAGAACTTCGGAGACACTTTCCACTTTTGGCCCTGATCCACCCCAGCCCAGACCACTGAGTGTGTGAGAGAGCTTCCGGCTTCCCCACACGCCTCCGAATGCTAGTGCCCTCTGCAGCCCCGGCCCACAAGATCTCTGAGCAAGTGAGAACTTCTGAGACTATGTCACCCAATTGTCACCAGACTATACCCCCAGTCCTGCAACTTCATAGAGACCCTGCCCCCTGATCCACCAAGCAAGTGAGAACAAGGCAGTTCAGGTGCCTGTGGCAATACTATCTTGGAGCCTAAGGACAAGACCGAGGAAGCACAGCCTTGCCCACCATTGCTGAAAGTAAGGTTCCCCTATTTGCCTTTCTAGTCTAGAGGGTGTGGACAGCTGTAATCCAGGCCTCTACAGGGTACATCCATTCTTAGCTGAATCTGTGCAAGCTTTTCAAGGACAATATCCTTTAAAGGAAGAAAACACAATTTGGAACTTCCAGAGTTCATGTGCCTTAGATGACCCTGGTAAGTACATTGTCTTTAGAGGATTTATTCAGACTTACGGATGTAATGTTAATCTTACACCAAGCTTTGACTTTTTTATGGAAAGGCAGACAGCATTACAAGCTACTAATACATTTCAAGAGGAATATTATGTTGTTATAAGGAGCCAAAAGATAGACAACCAGTGGAATCCCACCAGAGCCTGAGCAGTCAGAGCCCTGCTGGCCTAATTGCCAGGCAGAAAAACTAAAAAGGACATTGTCTTTCAAGTATGTTTTCTTGAAGGTCTAAGAACTTAACCAAGCCTTCTAGTTATATGAAATTTTAGCTATTTACCAGGAGAAAGATACATATCCCTCTAATTTCTTATAATGTTTAGTAGATACACTAGTAAAGCATACTTCATGAGATGTTAATTAAATACAGGAACAGATTACTGTTTCAGATATTAGAAAAGAGCTACAAAAGGTAGCTTTTGTTCCAGACAACTCATCTGGTACTTGGGTAAAAACTGTTTGTGTTCTATAATTGGAACTGAGAGAAAACCAGGGAGAGAAAACAAGGGACAAAAACGGCTGCCTTTGTTGCGGCCTCAAAACAGACCCTGAGTCTGATTCTCTGGGCTCCAAGAAAAGCTCGACGTCAATGAGATTGATCTG
>PVKA01029823.1:0-27869 GCA_004027165.1 Ctenomys sociabilis
TTTTCTCTCTCTCTCTCTCTCTCTCTCTCTCTCTCTCTCTCTCTCTCTCTCTCTCTCTCTCTCTCTCTCTTTCTTTTGGTTGAACCTGGGATCCTTGCTGTGCTCTGTTCACTATGGCATGTATGGGAGTGGCACAGAAAAGTTAAGAGGATAGGGTAATCTTCAAGCAAGAAATACCAGACACAGGCTGGGGAGATAGCTCACTGGCACAAGCACCTGCCTGGCAAGCACAAAGTCCTGAGTTCAATTCCTCGTGCCAAAAGAAAAAAAGATACATTTAATGTACAGGCAAAACTTTAACTGGAAGGCAAGAGAAAATACTCAACAGAAAGGACTCTTAACAGTAGCTAGAGGGGTTGCAGTCTGATGAAGAAAAGGTGCTAATTTTATGAGGTGCTTGTGGTGGGCTCAGGTCTGGTTGATCAATATCTTAGTTTGGTCTAGTAGCTCCAGGGGAAACCTTAGGACTTGAGGGGCAATTTGATATCCATGAAAGAAATCCTCATGACTAGGCAGTCTCAGGTGGGTGAGGCTCTGTTGAAATACAAGTTCAGGGCAATAGAGCCCTCTGGGTGTGGGTGTTCTTAATCCTGAAGGGTGATAAGGTAGGCTGTGTAAGTGAAAGGCTAAAAAGCTTGTTTTCACTTTGGGAGAGTGAGGCAGGAGAATCACAAATTTGAGGCTGGGAAGGCAGTTCATTGTGAAGGTCCTGGGTTCAGTGCTCAGTACTTCAAACAAAAACAAAGCACTGGGGCAGGCCGGAAGATAGCTCAGTAGAATAACTGCTTCCCTGGCACGCGCAAGGCCCTCAGTTCAATCCCTGGTTTGACCCCCACCCCCGAAAAAAAAAAAAAACAACAAAGCATGTTTTTGGCCAACTTTTAGAAATGTTCTCTATATGACTAACATGACTGTTCCTGGGGAGCTGAGAAGGATTTGACCCAGAGTTATAAAATGACAGTCAAGCTTTGTTCTCTTAGTTTCCTATTGGGCATCTAAGGCACATATGAAGAGTTACAGTTTTTAGCAAAACCAGATTTCAAGTCTTTGTCCAATTCAGAAAAAAAAAAGAAAGAAAAAGCAAAAACATGAATCATGTTTCCATGGAGTAGCAGGTGAAGGGTACAAGAGTTTGTGTTCTGCATTAGAGGTGCCAGGTGTGAGGGGCTGATGGGGTGGGCTGAGCAAGGGTCTGGGCCCTGTGTAGAAACACCAGGGGTAGAGAGCAGCAGTGAACACTATGTTGGAAAGTCTGGAAGCCAAAGCGCTCAGAGGCTGGGGTGTCAGGAGTGTGTGCTGAGGTGGATTCTATCAGCATAAGCCTGGGTGTGAGCCCCAGTGGTGCCCTGAGCCCTGACTGTTCCTCCATTTCTCGTGGGTGCCACCCAGGAGGATTATTGGATGTAAGCCTGTCAGCACATGGCCTGCACTTCCATGATTGGTCATGAGGGCAAGAATAACAATGCAGATGGGAAAGGTAGGTGGCTCTGAGGCTGGAGAGAGCTGAGAGAATGAGGGGCCACCCTCTAACCCAAACCTGACTTGCTGAGATGGAGATCTTCAGGTCAAGGGTGGAGCTGCCCACACTCAACACTTACATATGAGGCTTGGTCCCCTGGTGACTTTTTTTTAAGAGAAAAAAAATCAAAACAATAGGAAGGTGACAATGGTTAATATATTGCATATTATTATTTTTAAATTAGTTACTTGGAGTACAAGATATAGGCATTTAATCGTCTGAACAATATTACACAAACTTTTCAATAAAGTAAAAGAAATTAGTAGTATAACTATCATCTATCTTGGCAAGGAATCGAAGGCCAGCCTTGGCCAAGGAAGACCTGAAAATCCAATGTTGGTCATGCTGACAGAGGCCTGAAGACCCTACATGAGGAGCAGTAGTTACTCAAGCCCCCCTTTATTTATTTAGTGGGAAAAGTAGTTGGTCATTTCAGACCACATGGAATGGCCTGAGAAGTAGAGGACAGTCAGAGGACACTCCTGTCCAACCTGCCCAAGCAGGGCTGGAGTGGGCCCTAGAGGGCCAGTGACTAGGTTGGTGGGAGGGTTTTGAGGGGTCTGCCTGGATATCCCTCCTAGTGGGCTGAGATTGAGACTTTAGCTGGAGAGGAAGCATCTAGGTCACAGAAACCGGGGCCTCAGGCCTGGCCCCTCCCTCCTTGCTTTCTTCAAGTCAGTTTCACTTTTGTTTTCCTGTCCGGTCCCAGACAGAAATGCAGGCAGGCACCTAGTCCGTGCTGAAGGCCTGGGTGGGAGGTGGAGTGTAAGTGTGGAATGCGGGGGTGCCACAATGCGGTGGCACCCAAGAGATACAGACAAGTGCCCTGGGAGGGAGTAGGAGAGGTACTCTGGTCAGCTGGACAGACCCAGTCGGACCTAGAGGAAGTGGAGCAATAGGCCTCTTCCCTACCCTAATGTTCCATTTCAGGGTAATGATGACTGAGGAGGAGCCAGGGGTGGCAGTGGAGGTCCAAGGGCTGCCCCTTGATGTGCCAGATGAGCTGCTCACACTTTATTTTGAGAACCGCCGACGCTCTGGTGGGGGGCCTGTATTGAGCTGGCAGAGACTTGGCCATGGGGGCATCCTCACCTTTCAACAATCTGCAGGTGAGAGAATTGGCAGAGGGGGCAGCCTGGGTGTCTTGATGCCACAACAGTCCTGATGCCTTACTTGTGCTCACAGATGCTTTGAGGGTATTGGCCCAGGCAGAACATCAACTGCAAGGTGCCTCCCTACGTCTGCGGCCAGCCCCCCCATGTGCCTGTACACGCCTGCTCCTCCAAGGATTGCCAGCTGGCACCACAGCCCAGCATCTGGAGCAGCATGTTCAGGCCCTCTTGTGTGCCATGGGACACCCAGTGCGGCCCTGCCATGCCCTGGCGAGCCCTAGGCCTGATAGGGCCCTGGTCCAGCTGCCCATGCCCCTCCTTGAAGCAGGTAAGAGGTGGGATCAGAGCTGAAGTGCTGATTAGGGACAATGCCCAAAGCCTACCTGTACCATTTCCCACAGAATTCTGGATCCTAGAGAAGAAGGCTCTGAATCTGGGCCTGGGTGGGGCCTCTGTGTCTGTGGCCCGAGTGCCCCAGGCTCGAGAAGTGCGTGTGGTAGAGAACAACCCACCTGTAGACTTGCTGCTGCTGGAGCTATATTTGGAGAACGAGCGTCGCAGTGGTGGTGGGGCCCTGGAAGGCCTTCGATGCCTGCCTAGGCAGCTAGGCACCGTTGTCTCCTTCCAGCACTGGCAGGGTGAGTCCACTAAACAGACCCAGTGAGACCCTCTCCCTCCCACAGAAGCCTGATGAACTTTCTGTCCTCTTCCTTCCTCAAGTGGCTGAGCGGGTGTTGCAGCGGAACCACTGGCTGCAAGGCTCAGAACTGAGCCTGGTCCCCCACTATGAAGTCCTGGAACCCGAGGAGCTCATAGAGGGCACTGCTAGAGGGAATCACCCATCCATGATGGGGCCTGGAGCTGTGGACCATGCCTTCTTGGAGGATGGAGGGCTGGCAGAGGCCCCGAAGGATGTAGGGGCTATGACTGTAGACTCTGGGGAGGCAACAAAGCAATTGGGATCCTCAGTGAGAAAAAGTCACAAGGGATCTTCAGGACAGGTCAGACTAGTTGGCTTGGGAACTGTGAATTCTCTGGAGCAAGAGAGGCTCATGAACCAGGGGCCTGTGGGGCTGCTGGAGCTAGAGGACACAGGACCCTTGGGTCGGCTAGAGCAAGAGAGTCTGTTGGGAGTTGCCATGAGCTCATCAGGGCAGGAAGGGCTGGGGAGTCGAGTGGAGATCACCCCAGATTCTCCAGAGAAGGCTGAGTTGAAGAGCCCAGGGAATGTAGGGCTGCTAAAGCAGGAGGGCCTGGTAGAGATGGTACTGTCAATGGAGCCAGGGGCGATGCGCTTCCTGCAACTTTATCACGAGGATCTTCTTGCCAGCTTGGGAGATGTTGCTCTCTTTCCACTTGAAGGAATGGATGTGACAGGCTTTCGGGTGAGTGACTACTGGGAATTCTTTTTAGGCTCTTCTTCCATGGGGAACTCATACTTTCCCTGTATTTTGAACTTACAAACTGCCCCTCTGCCATGCTTCTATAGCTTTGTGGAGCCCAGACCCCATGCCAAGGGGCCCAGGAGTTGCTACAGAGTCTGCTGTGCAGCATTAGCTGCCACATGCTAAGCCTGAGACACCCAGGCAGTGCCAGATTCCTGCTGGGGACAGAGGGACAGCAACTTCTTCGGGGCCTAGAGGCTCAGTTCCAGTGTGTCTTTGGGACAGAACATCTGTCCAGTGCCACCATGGACACAAACCCTGAAGAGGTAGAAGTGGAGTTTTGCCCACCCCTCTCCTTTGGTACATCTCAGCCTT
Source organism: Ctenomys sociabilis (assembly GCA_004027165.1). Lineage (NCBI taxonomy): Eukaryota > Metazoa > Chordata > Mammalia > Rodentia > Ctenomyidae > Ctenomys > Ctenomys sociabilis. The sequence continues at coordinate 4,392 of PVKA01029823.1, forward strand.
CCAGCCCCAGGTGCCTCCTCAACCCTCTTCCAGAGACTGATGACCCTGACATCCTTTCCCCACAGGTGGATCCCACTGAGGCCCTTCAGGTCCTCCCTGCACACAGTCACACCCTGTGGCCCCCAGAGAGTACAGGTGCTGACCAGGAGCACGTGAACCTGGGTAGGGCTTCTTTGAGACTCCAGAATGTCCTGTGGTCCTTTCTTGATCTCATTTTCCACCCCATTTTGTACTCCTACTTGTCTAGAGACCCTTTCTTTCTTTCTTTCTTTTTTTTTTCTCTTTCTTTTTGTGGAACCAGGGATTGAACTCAGGCCCTTGCACTTGGTAGGGAAGTGCTTATTCCACTGAGCCATCTCCCCAGCCCTAGAGACCCTTTCCAGGCTTCCTCTATGCCCCTAAACTCATTACATCTTTCATCTATTCCAACTCATTCTATTCTTCAGTGCTACTCTGGATGGGTCTGCTCCATGACCCAGTGGCCTTTCTTTATCCTTAGAGGAAGTCCAAGAGATGCTTGCCACCTTGGAGAACCTCAATTTGGAGCACCAGGAGTTCTTGGGGCTGCACGAGGAGAATCCTGAGGAGCAGCAAGAGGGTGCAGAGCCTCCGGAGCCAAAGGAGAAAACACCCATACCTGGAGCTGGGGAGGAGCCTGTGGCACCTATCATTGATACACCTGAGCTCGAGCAGTTGCAGGAGGAGGCTGCACTGCAGTTGGCCCTCCATCGCTCACTGGAGTCTCAGGACCAAGTGGCTGAGCAGAAGGAAGCTGCCACACTAAGGCGAGCCCTGGCCCTCTCCCTCTTGGAGCAGCCCCTGTTGGAGGCAGAAGAGCCCCTGGGTGGCAGTTCTGGTAATGGGCCCCAGCTGGTGGTACACATGCCTTTTGAGCAGGATGTGGAGGAGTTGGACAGGGCACTAGTGGCTGCCTTGGAGAAACACCTCCAACAAGAGACAGTGAAGCTTCAGGGCCGTATACTGCCCGCAGAACTGTGTGCTCCCCTGGAACGGTGCCATGGTGTGAGTGTTGACCTGCATGATGACAGTATTCTTCTCTGTGGCTTTGGGGCCCAGCCTGCCCGTGCAGCCCGTCACTTAAATGCACTTCTTGCTGGCCCAAGAGATCAGAGTTTGGCCTTCCCCTTTGGGGTTTCAGGCAGTACCTGTGAGTCTGAGCCTTGGGTTGGGGTGTGGGGTGGATGGTGACTATTGGGCTAGTGCCTAGGCATGGTCCTCCTGCTTTTTTCCTCGTATATTAGTTCCAGAGCAGAGGCCGAAGGAGCTCTTGGGAAGACTGGAGGGCTTGGCAGAGAGTAGCATGGAGTTCCAGGAAGTGGTGCAGGCCTTCTACAACACCTTGGATGCTGCCCATAGCAGAATCTGCATCGTCAGGGTGAGTCCACACCCTGCTCACTGGCCTTGTGGTTCCCCATGGACTGTTTCGTTCCCCTGCATCAGAGTTACCTGGCCAGAAGCGCTCAATGTAGGCAAGCTGGAAGCTGACATGGTGATGAGGGAGCACCAGGGCTCTCCAGCCATGTTCTTGGGCAGAGGGCATTCACAAAGTCTGATGGGGAAGATCAAAGAATAGAGAATTTAGGGAGTCTGGGAATCTGACAGTGGGAGTGAGGCCCCCTCTTGAGGGGTATGTGGCCTCCTTGGGAACGCATCCTTATCTGGCTCACAGAGCGATGGTGCCATCTTGTGGCCATTACGGGGATTACTTATTCATACAAATTCCTTTTTCTGTTTTGGGTCTTTTGCCTCCAATAGATGTCTCATGGGCAGGTAAAGGCCCAGGCTCACTTTCACGCGGCAGCCTCTTTATGTGCTTATGTCTGTATGTAGATCAAACCCATTGTGCAAGAGCTCTATCATGGAGCTACATCTCTAGTCCCTCTCTATATATTTTCTTGTATTCTAACTTTTATTCATTTTTATTTTTTTGAGAGAGGGTCTCACTCTATAGTTCAGGCTGGCATTGAACTCACTGTGTAGCCTAAGCTAACCTTGAATTTGTGGTGATCCTCCTGCCTCAGCTTCCCAAGTGCTGGGATTACAGGAATGTACCACCATGCCTGGCTTTCTGCATTGTAACTTGCTAAGTTTGGTAACTTTGAACATGGACATTTCCCCAAAAAAAGGCTAGGAATTGGGGCTGGCAAGATAGCTCAGTGGACTAAAGTGTCTGCTTAGGCAAGCGCAAGGACCTCAGTTCAATCCCCAACACCACATGCCTCACCAGCCCTGCCCCCAGGGTAGGCTGAGCTGGCCACAGAGTCCAGGCATAGTGGCCCACACCTGTAATACCAGTGCTGCTTAGTGTAGCAGGGAGGCTAAAAAACAGGAGGATCACTGAGTCTGAGCTGCATACTGAGACCCTGTAACAACCAAATACATTTTTAAAAAAGGCTAGGAATAAGCCGGGTGTGGTGGCACATGCCTGTAATCCCAGCGCTCGGGAGGCTGAGGTATGAAGATTGTTTTGAGTCCAAGACCAGACTGAGCTACAAAATGAGCTTCAGGCCAGCCTGAACTGCATAGTGAGACCCTGTCTCAAAAAAGACAAAAAAAAAAAAAAAAAAAAAAAAGGCTAGGAAGTTCAGACTGAACTCACTATGTAGCCCAGGCTTGTTTTGAACTCTCAGCGGTCTTCTGCCTCAGCCTCCAAAGTGCTGGGATCATAGGTGTTTGACACCAAAAAAAAGGTGGGGAGTCCTAGTAAAGCCCCAAAGCCCCAGCCCACCCCAGTAAGTTAAGAAAAAAGAGCTGAGGAGGCCAAATGTGGTGGTACTGGCTTGTAATCCAGGCACTTGGGAGGCTGAGGCAGAGGATTGTGGAGCGTTCAAAACAAATCTGGGCTACATAGTGAGTTTAGGGCCAGCCTGAACTCCACCAAAACAAACAAACAAACAAACAAACAAAAAACAGGGCTGGGGAGATGGCTCAGTAGAATAAGTGCTTCCTTGGCAAGGGCAAGGACCTGAGTTCAATCCCCAATTCTGCAAAAAACGAACAGACAAAAGAAGGACTGGAGGACTGCACTGGGGAGGCCAGGCCTGTGGGAAATGGGAAAAAAAAATTAAAAAAAATCTTTCTGTAGTTTCTGAGCATCTTGCTTTGGTGGTGAGAAATCCAAGGTGAGGTTTCTTTCCACTTTTATATTGATCTTGGTGTGTACTTGTAAAGTTTTCTTCATTTCAAAGGTTGAGGGTTTCCTGTCAGGCTCCAGAGGCATGTTTTTTCCATCACTCTTCTGAGCATTTCCTGGTTCCTTCCCATCTGGAGGATGTTGCTTTCAGCTCAAAGAAATGATCCTCCATTGTGTGGCCAGATGGCCCAGCCCTGTCCCTTGTCTTCTGGGGGAGGTCCTGCTATGCAGACTTGCTTTCGCCACCTGCCTTACTCACCTGTCACTCATCATCCGCTACCTCCTTTCCTGAAGCTCTGCTCTCTGCTCCACTTCCTGATCTCCATCTAGATCCTCTGGCTGAGTCTCAAACTTGGACCACCCATTATCTGGCTTACCCATAGAATTTTGCTCAGAAATCTTCTCTTCTTTCCCCTCTTCCTCTCCTCCTGCTGTGCTGGAGATCCAACCTGGTAAACTGAACCTGCAGCCCAGCAATCCCATTCTTGTTTACGTGTTTTTACTTTTTTGAGACAGGGTTTTGCTGTGAAGTTCAGACTGAACTCACTATGTAGCCCAGGCTTGTTTTGAACTCTCAGCGGTCTTCTGCCTCAGCCTCCAAAGTGCTGGGATCATAGGTGTTCGACACCACACCCAGCAACAATCCTACTCCTTTTTTTTTTTTTTTTTTTTTTTTTTTTTTTTTTTTGTATTTTAGGGAAGGGGCTACAGGGTGTTCAGAGTCTCACTACTAGATCGGACTCGTAGTGACCCGCCTGTTTTTAGCCTCCTAGGGGCTGGATTACAGGTGCACATCACCACACTTAGTCTCATTCATCACACAGTCTCATTGCTGTCTCAGCGCACACTGGAGACAGGGCTGGTACGGCAGGCACAGGGATTGAAACCCGGGCCTGCAAATCCGCTGAGCTGTTTGGCCAGCCCAACAATCCCACTCTTAACCTGAGAATTTTTTTTTATTTTTAGACTCTTTCCAACAGTCTTGTTTTATGGATGTGGTACCTTTTGCATTTTCTGAAGAAACTAAACAAACAAACCTGTGAGATTCTAAATTCTTCCACCAAAAGGATCCTGATGGCTGAGCTCAGCTCTGCCTTATGTCAGTCGATGGTGTAACGAGGAGCTTTCAGTAGTCTGGCCCTGATTGCCACTCACTTTGCAGGTGCAGCGTGTGTCGAATCCGCTGCTGGAGCAGCAGTACCAGCTGTACCGGGATCGTCTGGTGCAGAGCTGCACGCAGCACCCTGCAGAGCAGGTCTTGTACCACGGCACGTCGGCGTCCGCAGTGCCAGAGATCTGTGCACACGGTTTCAATCGCAGCTTCTGTGGCCGCAACGGTGAGGCCTGCGCTGGCCAGGGGTGGGGGCCCAATCGCTCTGAATATTCTGACGTGTTTGCCCGTTCCACCCCGCAGGCACGCTCTACGGACAGGGCGTGTACTTCGCCAAGCACGCCTCCCTGTCGGTGCAGGACCGATACTCGCCCCCCAATAACGATGGCCACAAGGCGGTATTCGTGGCACGGGTGCTAACAGGCGACTACGGGCAAGGCCGCCCGAATCTGCGGGCTCCCCCACCGCGGGCCTCCGGCCACACCCTCCTGCGCTACGACAGCGTTGTGGACTGCCTCAACAAACCCAGCATCTTTGTCATTTTCCACGACACCCAGGCGCTGCCCACCCACCTCATCATCTGCAAGCGCCTGCCCCACACTTCCTCGGAGACTCCTCTTGGGCTTTTGGGGTCCTCTCCGGCCACCTGATTCGAGGCTGGCCTGTTCCTCAAATTCCAGTTATGCACAGCCTCTTGGCATTAGCTAGCCGGGGTCAAGGGGACCCAGAGTACTGGGCGGGCGCCTTTCTGAGCCGGGCCTACCACCAGGGGTCAGCAGAGCCCAGCGGGAAGGTGCACCGGATGGGCACGCCCGTCTTGTCCCGACCTCGCAGAGCGCGGTTCTGTCTTTGAATAAAACCTGTGCGAGACTGGGCGGAAGGGCCCTACAAAACTCGGAATCCGACTTCGTTTGGGGCATGGGGTCCTCGTCCCGGCCAGGTTCAGGGTTAACTGTTCTCGGGGCTGGGGCGGCGTCAGACAGCTGACCAAGGCTGCGGCTGCGGGGCGGGGCCCAACGCACCGGGGCGACCCCACGCGTCTTGGTGGCACGCACGTTCGCCCAGCGGCGTTTCCTTGCCTACCGGCCCGCCCTGCACGCACAGGAAGAAGGTTGCGCCGGACAGAGGTGCTCTTACAGAGCTGGCGCCTCCTGGCGGAGTTGCACCGTGGATTGCCGCTCCGTGGCCACAGGGACTCCCGGCCCCGCGACACGCGAGCATTGCTAGCTTGCAAGCTCCTGGTGGTGCTTCACGGCGCGGCTCTCTGTCGGGGCCGGTCGAACCTGGGCGGGGCTCTGGGCTCGCCCCGCCCGCGCTGCCTCCGCGGCTTCCCGGGCTCCAGCAGTCTGGCTACAGCGGCGGCGGAGCAGAGGCGAGCGGAGCCGCCAGGCACGTAGGACCGGTTGGGAGGGAGCATTGCACGGCATGCAGGAGCTGCGGGATCGGAGTGGGATCTTGGCCGCAGGCCACCCACCCGGAACTAGGGGCAGTGTCGCAGGCCATCCTGCGGTCTCTTGGAGGACAGCACCTTCCAACGCACTGGAGATTGCGGAACTGGAAAGGCAGTGTCAGGCGTGTGTGGGTAGGGAAGGTTGCTGCGCCAGGCTTGGAACTGGAGCAGAGGCTGCCCCCAGAAAGCCAAGGGACCTTTAGGAGCGGGGCTTTCAGCTCGTGTCTCCTCTCTCCTCCTCAGCTCTTGGCTTGAGGGAGGAGGCACAGAGCCCACATTGTGCCCCCACAACACCCCACCCTCGCCGAGACAGAGCCCCATTCACCTCTTGCACGCCAGCGCCCTTCGGGCTTGTGGACGCTTGTTCCCTGACTGCGCTTGCAGGGAGCTTGGTGGGCTGCCTAAACAGCGGCTTAGTTTCTCTCTCAGCTTTGCCGCAGCCTCACTCCTGCGGCCCACGCCGCTGCGGCTTCAGCTATTTATAGGACTTTTCTGCAGAGATCGAGGTGGGACTGTGTAGGGCTGGAGGTGGGGTGGGGTGGTGGGGTGTCCTACAGACTGAGAGTGCTTGGAGGGAGAGTGCCAGTGTCCAGGGTCTGGGCTAGGGGGTGGAATTCCTTCCTGAAGACGGGAGAGCGGGGGACGATGCCAGTGCTTATGGATGACTGGAAGATTAGGCGAGGCGGAATCCAGCGTTGGGACGCAGAGTGTGGAGGCCAGCGTCTGAGTGCTTGGGGGAGAGGGAGATGTTTGGAATGGTGTCAGTGCTCAAGTGAAAGTAATTGTCCCCTGCTTTTCACTCAACCACTTGTCAGGGAGGATGGAGCTAGTATCTTGTGATAGGGATGGTTAGTGGTTGAGTGAAGGGAGTGACAGTCAATATGTGGAGTGGCAAAAGTGGTCAGTGTCGTGGTTCTACCCTGGAGGGTGTTAGGTCAGTGTCTGAGGAGTGTCACTGTGTAGGTATCTGAGAAGGCTGGATGTGGAGGAGGGGAGAAATTGTCAACATCTAGGAGGGCCAGGGTGTCAGTGTCCAGGTTATTGGGGTCAGTGTTTAGGCTAAGGGGGTCAGTGTGCAGTACCTGTTCCTCATTGGCACAAGTACGACCTTTATTCTCTCCCTCAGGAGGCCATGTCGGGCGAGGACTCTGAAGCTCGAGCAGTGGCTGAAAGTGGCTCTAATGGAGGCAGTGGCTCCCCCAGCCCTGGGGACACACTGCCTTGGAACCTTGGGAAAACTCAACGGAGCCGGCGTAGTGGAGGTGGCTCTGGAGGCAATGGGAGTGTGTTGGACCCTGCGGAGCGGGCTGTCATCCGCATTGCAGGTAAGGTGGAAAGGCCTGGTCAGCTTGGTTCATTAATTCAAGCTCAGGACTGTTGACTAACTGCTGCGTGCTGCGTGCTGCGTGCTGCGTGCAGGTATTTGAAGTAGGAGAGGCCAGAGAGGAGCTGCAGGTCTAGCAGGGCCTCTTAGGTCTCAGGTGAGTGCAGGCAGCACAGCGCCACCTACTGCCTGATTCAGGTAGCTGTGAGAGGTCAGAAACTCAACTTTTTGCTGCAATCGTCACAGCTGGCTTCATGACTCTGGGCCAGCACCTTTGATAAGGTAGTGATCATTGCCTGAGCCCTGGGGCCAAACTCACGGTGTGCCTAGTCTTGACTACCAAATAGGGGTGGGTGTGCACAGGAGCAGGGAAGGAGAAGACATTTGGCTAGTGACAGCCCCACTATCCCTGCACTAGGGTCCAGCTTTGTCCTACATTAGCTGCCAGTCTGAGGAGAGAGTGGGAAAGAGCCAGTGAGAGGCCCAGAGAGAGGTAGTGGGCAGTTGGAGGGTGATTAGTTGGAGGGACACCAGTCCCTTTGCGAAGTGGGTCACCTAGAACTGGAGGTCATTGGGCAGGATTGCTGACCTTATTCCATCTTCTAGGACCTCCCAGGGGCATATGAGGCATCAGGAGGGCAGAGAGTTCTCTTGAAGGAGGCAAGGAGGGTGGACCATGGCATGTGGGGAGAGGCACTGCAGGTACTGGAGAAATCTGTTATTGGGGAAGGTATGGCAAGAACTCATGGAAACACAGAGAACAGTGGTGGGCGTGCTCTCAACACTGCCAAACCCCAGAGGCCCAGGTGCTTGTGGGTGATTTCTGAGCTTTCTAATGGATTTTAAAGAATGAGGTATTTTTTTTTCCTACCTGAAAATGAATCATGGGTATCCTTTTGACCTCCTGGACATTTTAAGATGCAAAGAATGGGGTGGGGACTGTAGCAACCCTCAGCAACCCCTGCTGCTGGTTCTGGTGGTCTTTAGCATTCTCTGTCTCTAGCTGTGCTGTAGCCTGCATGTTTTCTGAATTTTTTTTTTTTTTTTTTAGGACTTCTGCTTTGAGGCCACATAGATTTAAAGTTTGAAAAAAATATTATCAGGGGCTCAGAAGGGGACTTCTGTTTTGAGGGTACCCAGAATTTAAAGTTTAAAGGTGTATTATACCCCAGGGGGTTCTAGGAAGGAGGATGTTGAAAAATACTGGGAGACAGAGAAGGCTTTGCCAATCTGCTACGTGGAAAGGATTTTTCTTTCATTTACTATCACACTTTCTGTTGTTCTGTAAATTGTCTACTCTAGTCTTTATTTATTTATTGGGACAGGTCCTCAATATGTAGTTTAGGCTGTCTTTGAACTTACTAGGTACCCAATGCTGGCCTGGAACTCACAGTGATCCTCCTACTTCAGCCTCCTAAGTGCTGAGATTACAGGTGTGCACCACCATGCTTGGCTTCCAGTTTTTGGTTTTTTTTCAGAACTGGGGATTGAACTCAGGCCCTTGCACTTGCCAGGGAAGAGCTTATTCTACTGAGCAATCTCCCCAGCCCCTGTATCAATTCTATGTAAAGAAGGGAGCAAAGGAGGGAAGAGGGAAAGGGTGGCCAGGGGAGGTCGCTGGCTGGGGCGGGAGGGTTTCTGCGCAGGCTGAGTCTGGGTCTGGGTCTGGGCTGGGGTGTGGATGCCACAGGATTAGGACTCCAGGGAAGCGGAATCAAGTTGTCAGGCTGCTGTGGATGGGTGGCTAGCGAGCAGGAAAGCATGTCTGCTTGGACGCGTGCACAGGCAACCGCACTGGGCCGAGACTGCAGGAGCACCAGCGGCTCCAGGGATAGAACCCAGTCTCCGCCCCTCTGGCCAAGTCCAGCCCGGCCCCGCCCCGCCCCTCCCCGTCAGAGGGGCATCCTGGGTGCGGGGCGGGGCCGGGGCGGCTTCTTTAAGCCGTACGCGCCTCAGCTGCCGAGACAGAGCTGCAGCCGAGTCTGGCGGCTGTCCCTGCGTGTCCGGTGCGCTGCGTCCCATGCCCGCCGGCATGGCTTCCCTCCTGACGTCCAACCAGGCACCTGACGAGCAGGACTTCATCCAGGCCTACGAGGAGGTGCGGGAGAAGTACAAAGGTACGGTGTCCCCCACACCTTGCCCGCCCTTGTAACGCTTGCCGGGTCCACCAGACGGACAGCTGGCTGCCGACCCCCTTGTTGAGACTGTTCAACTGATTCACCACACAGAATCTGGCCACCCGCTGGCCTTCCTGCCTGGGTGGCCCCCTCCGCCTGCCCCCAACCCGTGACTGCAAGTCGGGGAAAGGGACAGGCAGGCTCTACTAGCCCCCGCAGCCATGCCCTTAATAGGACATCCCGCAGCACGATCTGGGGTGGGCTGGGGTGCGGGCGCAGGCGGGGCTCTGAGCTTGTCAGGGTCGGGGTCTGGGCCAATGTCTGGGGTCTGTGCCAGTGGACACGTGGGTTACGGTTGGGCAGTCCCTGCCCCTCTTCTGGGGCCCTGCCCAAGAGGCGGGTGGCTGCTGTTGCATGACAGTGGTTCACATAGCTGCTGTCTTTTCTCACCACCCCAAACTGGCCAGGGCCTGGGCTGTACTTTCCCAAGGCAGGGAAGCCCCCTGTGCCCTGTCCTTGTCCCTTGGGACAGCCTTTCCTTCCTAGTTAGAGGAAGCTAAGAGTGACTTTGGCAGACCTCTGTTCCCTGCTTCACACCCTCCTGGAATCTCTGGGACTGCCCAGGCCTTCACTGTTTCTTAAGCTGCCTGGCTCCAGGTTGGACCACTGGGCCCTGAGCAGGCATGGACACTGCCCTGGCTCCCAGTCTGAAGGAGCTGGCTAGAATCGAGGTGGGGGATCCAGGGAGAGCCAAGAAGGTCAGGTTCCAGCTCCACCAGGCTGGTTTTATTGGCTCTGCCTCCAAGGGCAGCTAGGGCTTTTCTTGGAGCCCCATGGTGCTGCTCAGCCCTAGCCTTTACTGGACAGCACCAGAGTGCTTCAGGGATAGCAGGTGTGTTCTGTGGGCCTCTTAGCCAGTATGTGGCTGGCCTGTTGGCCTGTGTGACCAGTGTACCTGAACTTGCAGGGCTGGGTGGTGTCTCTCCTAGCAGAGTGGGCTCCTGAGCATGACCACTGCCTTCTGGGGAGGCCTTGGTAGACAAGCCTGATGCTTGTGTTCTACATGGCTGGCCCTGTATTGCAGGTCCCGCCTGGACAGGGGTGAGGCAAAGAAGCAGCCCCTACCAGGGCCAAAGCCCTCCTTTATGTGAACTGGCATTCTGTTTAGTGCTTTCTTCTATAGCAGTGATGGCAAACATTCTAGAGCTTTCAGTGGTAGAAACAGCCTCCAGCAGCACATGTGCTGTAGGCTCACCACCTTCCTCTAGCAGCCTATTGGGGTCATCTCATCCTGGACTGAAGGGCTGTTTCCTCAGCTTCTGGGGGATGGGACTTACTGGTCATTCCAGGGTGGCCTGACAGAAGCATGGAGGTTCCTAGCATCAGTTCAGCATCCTTCTATCTCCTCTGGGGACCAAGGTTGATGGGGACATGTAGGGGCTGTCCTGGTTCATGTCTGCCTTCTGGCCTTGACATTGGAGGTTGACAAGAGGGTGCTGGAGACTCTTGCCTGGGTCCCAACTGTGGGCATAGAATGGCCTGTCTGACATGGAATCACATGACAGTGCACCTGCTTGGATGTGTGTGATGCTTTCCTGAGAGTCACTAGGCAGGAGAACAGATGCTAGAGCTAAGAGTCAAGAGAGCTTCTGGGGCATGCCAGGGACCCAGAGTCTCCAAGCGGAGGATAGATTGGTGAAAGGTGGGGAGCCACCTGTTGAGGCCGAGGAGTGCTCCACACTGACCCCTGGGGGCCCTCCACCCTGGGTAGTCCCCGGTGAGAGGGCAGAGGGCATTCCTTGATGTCAGCCTGTGAGGGCCTGGGAGGAAGCAGGGCAGGAGAAGTACAGGACCCAGCCCTGGGCCCTGCAGAGGCAGGAAGTTCCATCTGTTCTCAGGGACCCCTGCCCAGCCCATGCCTGAACTGAGGAAGGGCCCTGGCCTTTGCTTCTGGCCTCCATGTCACTCTGGCATTTGTCCTAGTCACTGTTACAGAGACACCACCTTCCTTTTCTGACTGACACTCCATTGACCTTCACCTCCCTTCACACCTCAGGCCTTGCCCTGGACACGTCATTCCTGGCTCTGACCCTGGAAATCCTTGATCTTCTGTAGCACACTACTGGTTTCAGGATATTTTTCTTTAAACTTTTACTTTTTATTTTTTTGAAACGGGTCTCACTATGTAGCCCTGCTCATGGCTATCCTCCTGCCTCAGCCTCCTGATTACTGGGATTACAGTTGCATACCACTATACCTGGCTTTGGGACAAACTTCCTGTCTGCTTGAGCTCTTTCACCCTTCCCAGCATCCCTGCCCTTCATCCAGAGGAGATTCCTGTAGGGCCGAGACTGCTGAGGCATGTATAGTGGGAGAACTCTGGGAGGCCCTTAAAAGTGGACCTTGCTTACTGTGGGACTGTGGGCTGGCCTAGCTAGCTGCAAGGCGTCTCCTGACCCCTGGTCTTTCCAGGCTGGTCTGTGACAGCTCACAGGGGATGGGCCACTGTGACATGTTATGGGAACCTGAGAGGACTGTAGCTGGGTAGGAGGGCAGAGAAGGGTGTGAGAACACGAGGTGAAGGAGGAAGAGCTGAGCCCCTCTAGCAGTTCTGTACACCTGGGTACAGGTGCTCATCCACAGGGCCAAAGCATCTGGTGCAGGGGAGCATAGGGAAAGGGTCAGCCAGGAGGGTCTGTGCCTCTTGGCATGGGTATGTGAGAGCTGCACATCAGAGATGGTGTGGTTCACAGAACAGGGGCAATAGGCAAGAGAGAGGAGGGCAGAACTGAGTACTCTTGGAGCATGGATGAGGTTTTGGAACCTACCTGGGAAGCTTACACTGCTCTGGGGAGTGAAAGGGGCAGGATGAGTATTAGTGTGTCTGCAGGAAGCCCCAGTCCGGAGGCTTCCTTGAAGGCCCCAGCCTGCCCAGTGTCACTGTAGTGGCACCCTGCTCACTTATCCCTGCCCTCTGTTTGCTAGACTTTGAACTGGTTATCTATGCCCCTGGCACCAGCCCCAGCTGCCAGCTAGAGTTTGCAGGATGCTTACATGGGTCAATGGTGATAATGAATGCTGGGCACGGTCTGCAGTGCCTGGAGCTCCACTGGCAGTTACTTTGAGCCTTATGGAGAAGACTTTTGGGCTGTGTTTACTGTCAGAAGTCAAATATGCTGTCGAGCATGACAGTGCAGGCCTGTAATCTGAGCAGACTCCTGGGGAGGCTGAAGCAGGAGGATCACTGTGAGCCAAAGGCCAGCCTAGACTACATAGTGAGTTCAAGGCAAGCCTGAACTGCATAGTGAGATGCTGTCTCAAAAAAAAAAAAAAAAAAAAAAAAAAAAAAAAAAAAAAAAAAAACAAAACAAAACAAAAAAACCTGTAAACAAAACAAAATAAAAAAGTTAAATATGCTGAACAAAAACCCATCAAGCCTTACTGGACTATGTAAAGAATAGAGTTTAAAGTTACACCTCTGCCCCTAGGCTCTCTGTGAGTGAGACAGAGGGAGAGAGCAAGCCCACAGCATGCTGAGTCTGTAGTTCTCTGTGAGCTGCTGGCTTTCTATGTCAGCCCTGATTAGGTTCATGTCATGCTTATTATTGCTGGTTTTTAATTACTTTATTGAGATACAATTCTTATGTGCTACAATCACCTATTGAGTGTGCCAGCCCATGGCTTTTAGCATATTTGGAGTTTTATAGTGTTAGCACCATCAAATCCCAGAATGCTTTTTTTTGGTGGAACCAGGGATTGAACTCAGGCCTTGTGCTTGCCAGGCAAGTGCTTATTCCACTGAGCCATCTCCCCGGCCCCCTAGAATGTTTTTGTCATTCAGCCCCAGGCAGTGGTCATGTACTATCTGTCCTCATGGCCTGGGTTGGCCAGGGTTGGCCAAATGGACAGTTCATGTAAGTGGAATCCTGTGATTTCATGACTGGTTTCTTTCCGCATGTTTTCAAAGTTTGTCATAGTGTATGAATATCAGCCCTTCATCTGTTTATGGTGGGATAATATTCCATGTTGTGGATATACCAACTTTTATTTGTTTATTAGTTGATGAGTAGTTGAGGTTTTTTTCCGTCTTTTGATTGCTATGAATTATGGTACCATGCAGATTCACGTAGAAGGTTTTTATATGTCTGTGTTTTAATTTCTCTGGTAGATACCTAGGAGTGGAATGCTGGGTGGTGTGGTAATTCTATATTTAATCATTTGAAGAACCGCCAGATTGTTCCCAAAGTGGCGGCAGCATTCTCCATTCCTAACAGTGCCTGTGAAGTTTATAATCTCTTCACATCCTTGCGAACACTTGTTATTATCTGACTTTTTGTTTATAGACATCCAGTTCTAGTGGGTGTGAAGTGGTAGCTCCTTGTGGTTTTGATTTGCATTTCCTGATAGCTGATGATGTTAAGCATTTTTTCATCTCCTTCTTGGTCATTTATTTAATTTTTGAGAAATGTTTACTCAGTTCCTTTGTCTAATTTTATTTATTTTTTTTTCTTGTTCATTTTTAATTTGAGTTTTTTTTGGGGGGTAGGTAGAACCGGGGATTGAACTCAGGCCCTTGCACTTGTGCTTATTCCACTGAGCCATCTCCCCAGCCCCTAATTTGAATTTTTTTATACTATTGAGCTGTTTTTGTAGTTTATATACAAGTGTCTTATCAGATAAATATTTTATATAGCTGATACAACATTTACCTTTTTTTGTCTTTTTTGGAATAAAACTCAGCACCTACCCTGCTAGACAGGCACTATGCTGCTTGAATATGTCCTCAGCTCCTTATTTTCGATTTGTCTAGTTCTTTTGTTTGCTGTTTTTGAGACCAGGTCTCAAAGCCATGTAGTCCAGGCTCACCTTGAACTCACTGTGTAACTGTATATACAGCCCAGGCTGGCTTCAAACACACAATATCTTCCCTTCTCCCCAGTGTATTTCTAAATATTCTGGGATGAGAGGCCTATGCCATCACATCTGTCAATTTGTGTAGTTTTATGATAAAAAGTAATTTATGAAAGAAGAAATTCTGGCTGGGCATGGTGTCATAGGTCTATAATACCAGTGCTTCAGAGGCTGAGGCAGGAGGATCACTGAAAGTTTGAGACTAGACCAGCTTGAGCTACAAAGTGAGTTCAAGGCCAGTCTGAACTGCATAGCAAGACCCTGTCCCAAAAAAGACAAGGAAAAAAAAGAGAAGAAGAAAATTTAATTTTAGAGATTGTCAAAGAAAACAAATCATCCCACTGGGTGTGATGGTATGTGCCTATAATCCAGCACTCTGGAAGGAGGCAGACAATAGAATTGCTTTGAGTTCAAGACCAGCCTGAATTATACCCTGTCTGGGAAGAGAGAGAGAGAGAGAGAGAGAGAGAGAGAGAGAGAGAGAGAGAGAGAGAGAGAGAGAGAGAATCATCCAGAGAAAAATTAGTAAAAGGTTATGTATGAAAATGGTTGGTGTGAGAACAAGAGTAGATTCTCTCTTGTACTGTCTTCTACATTGGAGTGTTTTTTTGTACTGGGAATCGAACTCAGGGCCTTGTGCTTACCAGGCAGACACTGTGTTGCTTAGCTATATGCCCAGCCATCCCCTTCTAGCATTGGGTACAATCAAATCAGTACCCTTTAGGCAAACTCAAATATAGTTACCCTATCACACTGATTTTGAAAATTTTTATTAGTACATATATGTTTGTAGTACACAGGGTTTATATACACTCATTGTGGGGAGTTGGTACATAACATATCCTAATTCTTTTTACCTCCTTCCCCTCTTCTCTCAATCTCTTGTTTCCCTTTTCATTTCCAAAAGATCTTCAGAATTGTAAAAAATGTCTCTTGTATGGTCTCCCCCCCCCCCCCCTTTTAGGTTCTTGTTCTGTAGTTCAAGCTAGTTTTGAACTCAGTATGTAGCCCAGGCTGGCTTTGAATTTGTGATCCTCCTGCTTCAGCCTCCTGAGTGCTGGGATCACAGGCATGCACTACTGTGCCTGGTTTGGGTTGTCTTTTACTTTCACGATGGTGTCCTATGAAACATACATATTTTAATTTGTACGAGTTTGATAATTTTGGCTGCTTTGTACTTTTGGTGTCATGTCTAGTAACCGTTGCTTAAACCAAAGTTACAAAGATTTTTGCCTATATATATATATTTTTTTTTTTTTTTGCCTATATTTTCTTCTAAGAATGTTATAGTTTTAGCATTTCATGGACATTTTTGATCTATTTGACTTAATTTTGTATCTAGGTTGAGGTAGGGGTCCAACTTCACTCTTTCATATATGACTATCTAGTTGTCCTAACATCATGTTTTGAGAAGGTTATTCTTTCCCTGTTGAATGGCATTACCATCCTCATGCTTTTAGAGGCTACAGAATATTCCTGTATTCAGAGATACTAAAGTTTATTTGCTTGACTTTTTTAGGTGGACATTGGACTTATTTAAAAAGAGTGTGTTTCTAAATTGCCACACACTTTGATGGGCCCTGCAGATGTAACAGCCTCTTCAGTTGCTTGCCCATCTGATTGATGAAGAATTCTAATTTACCCTCAGTTGTGTGCATTGATTATAGTGAAACCTCATTTCAGAGAGGTAGTGACCATTTACTTTTTCTTCTTTTATCAGTTGCCTCTTCAAAGCATTGTTTATTACTCTATAACATTTTTAAAAATTTCTTCTTGACTTGGGAGAGTATTTATGTTTGGTTGATGGAGGATTGAACTCTCTCTCTCTTTTTTTTTTTTTTTTTGGCAGAACCTGGGATTGAACTCAGGCCCTTGTGCTTGTCAGGGAAGTTCTTATTACACTGAGCTGTCTCCCTAGCCCCAAGCATTGAATTCTTAACAGTCACGGCCTTTGCAATGAGCTGCATTCCCAGGCCCTCTCTTAAATTTTTTATTTTTAATTTATTATTATTGTTATTATTATTATTATTATTATTATTATTATTTGAGACATTGTCTTGCTCTGCAGTTAAGGCTGGCATGTGCTCATTTTTGTAGCCCCTGGGCTGGTCTCAGACTCTCAGTGATCCTCCTGTCTCAACTTCCTGAGTTCCTGGGATTACTGATGTGTGCCACCATGCCTGGCTATTTCTTAAATTTTGAGGCAAGTTTTTGCTAAGTTACTACATTGTCCAGGGTGAGCTTGAACTTGTGATCCTACTGTTTCAGCTTCCCAGAGTTCTGGAATTATAGGTGTGCAGTTCCACATCTGGCTTCAGCTCCCTAAAAGCTCCTTTGTGTCCCTAGTATCTGTCATGCTTGGACTCGTAGTGTTCCTCCTGTATCAGCCTACCCAGTGCTAGGATTACAGGCATGTGTCACCACACCCGGTTTTGGTGGCCGGCATGCCCAGAAAAGCAGAGCCAGCATGGCTTATTAGGGAATGAATCCAGGTCCTTAAGCTCACCAGGCAGGATCTTAGACCACTGAACTATCTCCCCAGTCTGATATTTGTTTATTCAGACAGTCTTACTCCATAGTCCAGGCTGGCCTCAAACTCACAAGAATCCTCCTGCCTCAGCCTCTCAAGTGCTGGGATTATAGGCATGACCGCTAGGCCCAGCTTTATCATGATTATATCATGGATCAGTTTTGGTTTAATCATGTCAATGGAGCCTTTAGCCGGATTTATTTCTTTAGTTAGTTATAGGCAGGGTCTCACTGTGTAGTTTAGGCTGACCTTAAATTCACCATGTGGCCTCAAATTTGAGATGGTCCTCTTTTTCACAGCCCGCTACATTCTGGGATTATGGCCTGTGCCACCATCCCTGGCTCCAAGGAAGATTTTAAATTTCCTCTCCCACCAAATTCAGCTTCTTGAGAGCAGGGTCTGAACTCAGCCTCCTGAGGTCTATGTTTTTCTGCTCTTCTGTTGCTCCCTGAGACAACCTCCCCTGGAGTTGATGGGAGAGACCTGTGGATTCCAAGTTGGACCTTCAGGAACCAGTCTGGTAGAATGATGCCTCAGTGCCCCCAGAGAAGCTGATGGCTGTAGAAGTGGAGACCTGCTTGGGGGTTGTGGTGGGGTGTCTGTATCAGGGAAGGCAGAAGAACAGGAGTTCAGCTGTGAGTGTAGAAAACTGGAGATTTCTATGAAATAGGAATGTAGGGGCAGAGACCAAGATGCTAGGCAGCACTTCGGGATTACTGTGCTGTAAGTCTGGGACCCTCCAAGTGCAGGGCTGGCATATAGGCAGAACCCCTGGTTAGGGTAAGCCAGAGCCACATTAGGGTGCTGATAGCCGAGTGGGGGCTGAAGGCCATGATGCCAGGTGGAGTGGGGGCCTTGCCTGAGCACAAGGGCATGAAAGCAGGGTCAGGCATGAAGAATTCTTGGGGCCAGGTGATAAAGACTATCAGAGGACCCAGCCAGACTTCAGGTGTATTGGGGCATCAAAGGGTGTGTGTCAGGCTGCTGGTCAGCACTGGTTGATGAACCCTGGGGGACTTGGGATTTGAGTCTGTGGGCCCTCCTTTCCATTCCTTGCTTAAGTCATGGTTTAGCACTGAAAGGGTTCTCCTGATTGGGCATTGGCTCATGGCAGGGACTTTTATTGCCTTTCCTCCCCAGGCATAGGGAAGGGGATGGAGGCTACTTCATAGCCTCACCATGAAGGCTAGCATATTTATAGCTGACTGGATCTACCAGTCCACACCTGCCTGTGGAATCTTGGTAGTCCAAACTGTGTCACAGGGAGCCAGGCCACTAGACTGAAGGGCTCAGCACAGGTCTTTCTGGTACTTTCCTCACTGTTCTTTGTTTGGCCCAAGGGTGAGTGGACTCATGGATCACACTCCTAATCGCTTCAGCAGTTTGTGGAGCCACACTTGCAGCTTTCTTTCCATCCACATCTGTCAGAACAGTGAACCTCCAAAAATTAGCATCTTTCTGTAATCTGAATAGGCTGTGTATTCTCCAAATCAACAGAGTTGGACCTTTTTTTTTTTTTTTTTTTTCAGTACCAGGGATTGAACTCAGGACCCTGTGCTTGTCAGGCAAGTGCTTATTTTACTGAGCTATCTCCACGGCTCCTGGTCCCTTTTTTTTTTGAGACAGGATCTCACTATATATATATAGTTCAAACTGGCCTTGAACTCTCTATGTAGCCTAGGTTGACCTTGAACTTCACAGTGATCCCCCTGCCTCAACCTCAGTGCAAGGATTACAAGTGTATATATACTATTATGCTTGGCCTAAAGTTGGTTCCTTTTGGCTTAACAATTCTTTCTTCCTTGATTCAGTTCTTTCTTTGTGCACTTTAATATAAACAAGAAGCAGCCAAGTGATAGCTTGTTTGGAAGTCTTCAGCCAAATATCCATGTTAATTGCTTGTAAGTGCTACACCCTGCAGTCTGATGCAGCAGCTAGTTTTGACCAGTGTATAGCAAGGACTACCTTTTTTTCCAGTGTCCAAGAATATGTTCTTTTTTCAAGGCCTCACCAGCAACATCTTTTTTTTTTTTAAATGTATTTAGGGAGCTGGGGAGGTGACTCAGTAGAATAGGCGCTTCCCTGGCAAGCACAAGGGTCTGAGCTCAATCCCTGGTTTTACCAAAAAAAAAAAAAAGGTATTTAGTACAGGGTCTACAGGGTCTCACTACAGAGATCAGATTTGTAGTGATCCTTCCTGTTTTTCAGCCTCCCAAGTGCTGGGATTACTGATGTGTGCGACCACACTCAGGTGACCTTAGTATTTCAATTAACAGTTTGGTTTGGTAACTTAGGCTTTTTTTTTTTGTCATGAGCTTCAACATTTGACAGTCTTTGTTATCCGATTCTAAAGCTACTTCCTGGGCTAGGGATGAGGCTCAGTGGCAGAGTGCCTGCCTGGCAAATGCAAGGTCCTGAGTTCAATTCCTGGTACCAAAAACAAACAAATAAACAAACAAAAAAAACAAAAAAAAGGAAGAAAGAAACTGGACATACTAAAGCCACTTCCATGGTTTTAAATATTTGTCACAGTGTACCTGACTCATGGTGACATCTGTATTAATTTCCTGTGGTTGCCATAACAAGTTACCACATACAGGATTGTGTAAAACAACAGAAATTTACCTTCTGATAGATATGAAGCCCAGAAGTCCAAAATCCTGGGGAATTTTCTTTGGAGGCATTTTCAAAGAGCTTGC
Organism: Ctenomys sociabilis; assembly: GCA_004027165.1. Taxonomy (NCBI): domain Eukaryota; kingdom Metazoa; phylum Chordata; class Mammalia; order Rodentia; family Ctenomyidae; genus Ctenomys; species Ctenomys sociabilis. The sequence goes on from PVKA01029823.1 coordinate 23,688, forward strand.
CCTGCCTCTACTGACCTCATCATTCTTTGGCTTATGGCAGACTCCAGGGCCTGACTGCAGTGTCTCAGCCCTTCTGTCTCTCAGAAGGACATAGATTATGCATTATTCATAGATCTAGGCTCCACCCAGATAATTCAGGATAGCTTCATCTCCAGATCCTCAATGTTTTATTTTTATCTTTTTTTTTTTTTTTTTTTTTTTGGCAGAACCGGGGATTGAACTCAGGCCCTTGCTCTTGCCAGGGAAGCGCTTATTCCACTGAGCCATCTCCCTGGCCCCCTTTATTTTTCTTTGTGACAGGGTCTTGCATGTTTCAAGCTGGTTCAGAAGTCACTGTAGCCCAGCTGGCCTTGAATTTCTAGTAATCTTCCTGCCTCAGCCTCCTGAGAGCTGGGATTATAGGCATATGCCATCACACCTGGCCACTGATCCTCAATTTAATTATATCTGCACAAATTTTGTTACTAAATAAGCTCACATTTAGGAATTATAGGGATATAGATATATCTTTTTGGGGGCACCACTTAGCTCCACCTCAAGTTGTTCTTCAGTGGTTGGTCAGTGTAAAATTTATATTTGGGTTCATTGTGTGCATGCTTTAAAGAGTAGTGTTTCTTGGTATGTTTTCTTTTTGAGACAGGGTCTAATTATGCAGTTCATGCTGGCCTTGAGCTCACTTTGTAGCCAGGCTGGTTGTGAACATGCAATAATCCTCCTGTCTCAGCTTCCTGAGTGCTGGGATTGTAGGTACCACCATGTCTGTCCATTTACTAAATAACTGGTGATATCAAGCATCTTTTCATATGTTTATGGGCTCTTAGTATATCTTTAGAGGAATATTTATTTAAATTCTTTGCCAATTTTATTTATTTAGTACTGGGAATCAAATTGAGGACTTTGTGCTCGCCAGGCAGGTGCTGTGCCACCATGTCCCCACCCTCCTTGCTATTTTTTCTTTTTTTTTCTGGAATCAGGAATTGAACACAGGCCCTTGCTCTTGCCAGACAAACGCTTATTCTACTGAACCATCTCCCCAGCGACCCCCTTACTAATATTAAGAGTTCTTTTTTTTGTAATTATTGAGTTTAAATACTCATACTAAGATTTTTTTTTTTTTTTTTTTTTTTTTTTTTTTGTATTTAGGACAGGTTCTACAGGGTGTACAGGGTCTCACTGTGTAGATCATACTTGTAGTGATCCTCCTGTTTACAGCCTCCCAAGTGCTGGGATTACAGGTGTGCACCACCATGCCCAGTCTTAATTGCCCAGTCTCAATTGCTGCCTCAGCATGCCCCAAGGGCAGGGCTGGTACGGCAGGCGTGGGTTTGAACTCTGGGCCACTGTGTCTGCCTAAGCAGGTGCTTTAATCTGCTGAGCTATTTGCCTGGCCCTCATACTAAGATTGTATTAGATAAATGTTTTGAAGATTTTTCTCCCCATTCTGTGGGTTCTCTCTCTCTCTCTCTCTCTCTTTCTTTCTGTATTTGGTACAGGGTCTCACTACACAGCTTGGACTCATAGTGATCCTCCTGTTTTCAGCCTCTCCCAGCACTGGGATTACAGGTGTGTGCCACCATGCTTGGTCTTGGTTGCTGTCGCAGTGCATCCTGGGGGTATGACCAGCATGGCATGCAGGATAGAATCAAAACCTGGTCCCTGCACTTGCCTCAGCAGGCACTTAGTCTGCTTACCTATCCCTTGCCAACCCTTCATTTCTTTTTTTTATTGGATACAGGGTCTCACTATGCAGTTCAGACTCATAGTAATCCTCCTATCTCAGCCTCCCCAGCACTGGTATGTTTTAATTTACTTGCAATTTTATTGTAGTTTTGTGTGTGTGTGTGTGTGTGTGTGTTTGTGCTGGGGATTGAACTCAGGACCTTGTACTTACCATGCAAGTTCTTATGTCACTGAGTTATCTCCTGGCCCTTATTTGTAATTTTATAATTCACTGTTATGAAGGTTTTTAGGACTGTGCAATTCCTTTTTACTTAATACTATTACATGGACATTTTTCTGTGACATTGATTATATCTTTGTGTGATAACTATATTAATTCATTTTCTATAGCTGCAATTAAATACTTGAGACTTGGGTACTTTATAAATAAAAGAGATTTATGTAGCTCACTGTTTTGGAGTCTGAAAATTTTTGTTATTGTTTTGTTTTTTTGAGCCCGAATTTCAGTGTGTAGTCCAGACTGACCTAAACTTTTTTTTTTTTTTGTCTTTTTGAGACAGGGTCTCACTATGCAGTTCAGGTTGGCCTTAAGCTCACTTTGTAGCTCAGGCTGGTCTCGAACTCACAACAATCCTCCTGCCTCAGCCTCCCGAGTGCTGGGATTACAGGCATGTGCCACCATGCCCGGCTTAGACTGACCTAAACTTATGGCAACCCTCCTGCATCAGTCTCCTGAGTGCAGGAATTACAGACTTGTACCATTACCTTTGCCTTGGAGGCTGAAATTCTAACATGGGGCAGACTTATTTGTTCAGCCTTTGGGCTGTGACATGACCTGGCAGATGTTGTCCTAGAATGGAGAGATGGAGGGGACGTTCAGGGGAAGTGCCTGGCTGTCTTAAAATAATTTGCTTTTGTAGGTACTAACATAGTGCTGTGAAAGCAAGAGCTCCCACAAAATGGCATTTGCACACCTGCTTACCTCTCTGAAGGCTCACCATCCTGACACTGTTAAATTGGGGAATGAAGTCTTTTTTTTCCCCCTATTTATTTGTTTGTTTGTTTATTTATTTATTTATTTATTTATTTATTTGGTACAGGGTCTTGCTACACAGCTTGGATTTACAGTGATCCTCCTATCTCAGCCTCCCCAGTGCTGGGATTATAGGCATGCGCCACTATGTCATAGCATAGAGATAAACTTACCATATGGAAGTCAAGCCCTTCTCATAGAGTTTTAAAGCTATAATATTAGGACCAGGGGTTCAGCCCCTGGCCCTGCAGTGCTGGCCCTGCCCCCAGGGCACGCTGAGATGGCAATTGAGACTGGGCCTGGTGGTGCACGATTACAGGCACATACATGCCTATAATCCCAGCTCTTGGGAGTCTATAAACAGGCAGATCACTTTGAGTCCAATCTAGTAGCAAGACCCTGAATAACCTGTAGGCTCTTCCCTAAAAAAACAAACAAACAGACAAAAGGAAAACAAAAATAATATTATTATATTGTATTAGAAACTATAATATAACGACATTGCAGCCTTCTAGCTGAACTATTGTTATAATTGCTGGGTCAAATGGTTTTCAAAATTTAAGCTTTAGTCACACTATAATACCACTATTTGCTGGTTGTCTTGGCAAAAATCCAGACTCTTGGGCTTCTGGACCTGTTGCTAAAGCAGTAGAAACCAGGCTCTGTCAGATGTGTAGGAGAAGAAGGGAGGCTCCCTGGCTCAGTGCGCAGGTCCACAGGAACAGCTTGTGCTGAACAGTGAGCTTGGTGGTGTGCTCCACCTGCAGACCTGGGAGACCTCAGAGGTGGGGGTTGATGAAAAGCTGGGGGCAGAACCATGTAAGATGTTATCTTTTGTGTTAAAAAAGGAAAATCAACAATCACGTTTAAATTTGCTTGATTTTTTTTTTTTTTTTTTCACCCACAGTGAAATTCTGGAGGGATGAGCAGGAAGCTAGTCAGACTTTCACACTGGGGATGGGGATGAGGAGGGAGCAGGAGAGGAGGACTGTTTGCTCTGTATTTTCAGTGTTTGATTTGGGTGAATTGTTTTTTGCAAACACATTTTAAAATAATTTGTAAGATGTTTGCCAGGTATTGCAGTTGCTTACCCCCAGCAATATCTGAGATTGACTCATTGTACCTGTCCAAGCTTAGCGTTACAGTTCCAAACAACCCAGCCTTGCCATTACATGAATAAATGAGGTGGCAATTAATGGAATGTTCTCCTGGAGTCAGCAGGAGAGCTGATCAGAATTGCAGTGAGGCTGGGTGCACTTATGAGGCTGCGGTAGGATCGCTATGAGTTGAAGCCAGCCTGTATAGTGAGTTCCAGACCAGTCTGGGCTTTACAGTGAGACTCATCTACAAATTTTTTTTTTTTTCTGAAAAGAAAAGAATTGCAGTGGGGCCAGCGAGATAGCTTAGTAGAATAAGTGCTTGCCTGGCAAGCACAAGGGCCTGAGTTCAATCCTTGGTTCTGCCAAAAA
>PVKA01029824.1:0-27925 GCA_004027165.1 Ctenomys sociabilis
GACAGGTGTAGACAAAGGAAGGGTTGTAGAAAGAAAAAATCATGATGTGTGTGTATAGACAGTACAGTTGGGATAGATAACGCTGTGCTTCTACATAATTCTATGAGAGGCAAGATCTGCACTAATGGTGGTTGGACAGGATATTATGTCGGCTTTTAGTGCTATGGTCATCCACTAGGTAAATAATTATTGAATTTTTAATATAATTCAGCTATAAAAAAAAGATAAGTAAGCAACTACACTCTTAATTCACTGATAAGAGACATCTGCTAAAATAATATCTGTAAATATAATATCATGTATGCACCTTGTACAATTCCAAAACGTTATGAAAACAGTTTGCAATGTATTAATTCATCGAATGTGTATGGTTAAGGTGTCTTGAAACTGTCTGATTGACATTTGTATTTTAATAAAATAAAAATAAATGGAAAAAAATTAAAAAAATAAAAAAAAGAAGACTTGGAGTGATGTATTTCAGGTCCTGGAAGAAAATAACTTCTGACCCAGATTGATGTACCTTGAAAAACTATCTATCAAATTCAGTGGTGAGATAAGATCCTCAATGACAAAGAAAAATTAAAGAAATTCATGACCACCAAACTAACCCTACAAAGAATACTGACAGAAATATAGAAAGAGACAGAAGTGACCACAGTTTCAACAAAAACAGAAAGAAGCCACCAAACAAAACAAATAATTCAAAAGACAGAAGAAGGATAAAACAACCTACAGCAGGAAAATAACATGACAAAGATAAGCCAATATATATCAGTTATAACCATCAACATAAATGGCCCTCAATTCACCAATCAAATGAAACAGACTAGTAGAGTGGATTATATAAAACAAAATCAAACAATATGTGGCACACAAGAAACACATTTAACACACAGACTAAACTTTAAAGGATGGAAAACAATTCTCCATGCCACAGGTAATCAGAAAAAAGCAGGAGTAGCTATTCTAAGGTTGCTGAAAATATCAACTTCAAACCAAAAATCAGTCAAAGAGATAAAGAAGGCCAATATATACTTGTTAAGGAAAACTGCAAGAGAAAGAGATAAACAATTTTAAATATATATGCACCCAATGTAGGAGTACACAATTACAAATTTTAACAGACATGAAAAATCAAATGAGTAATAATCACAAAGAGGTAGATCAACTAGGCAAAAAAAAATCAGCAAAGAAATAACAAAAATAAACCAAACTTGTGAAGAAGAATCACTTGGTAGACCTTTACAGAGTGCTTCACCCACAACAACAGAATACACATTCTTCACAGCTGCACATAGAACATCCTCAAAACTATACCATATACGATCATAGAAAGCATTCTTCAGTAAATGCAAAGGAACTAAAATTACTCCATGCCTATTATCTGAACACAATGAAATGGACTTTTTTTTGTTTGTTTGTTTGGCTGGCTCAGGATGCCATAAGGACAGGTGAGCCTCATGGCTTTGTTTAAGCAGGCATTTAAACAACTGAGCTAATGGTTAGGCCTCTCTGACCACAGTGAAATGAAACTGGAAATTACTTACAAAAGAAACTACAAAAACATTATTAAAATATGGAAATTAAGTAACAACCTCCTAAACAAATTAAAGAAGAAATTTTAAAAATATTTATAATTAAGTAAAAATGCAGATGCAACTTAATGAAACCTGTGTGATACAATGAAAGCTGCCTTAATAAGGGTTTATTATGATAAATTCACATATTAGGAAAACTGAACAAACCCAAATAAACAATATCATGTTGTACCTCAAGCTCCTAGGAAAAGAGCAAGTCCAGCCCAAAGCGCAAAGAAGGCTATAAAAATTAGAGCAGAAACTAATGTAATGCAATAGAGATAAGTACAAAGGATAAATGAATCACAGAGTGGGTTCTTTGAAAGAAGAAATAAAATTTATAAACCTCTAGTGAGCCTCAACAATAAAAGGAAAGAAAAAACCCAAATTCATGCAATAAGGAATGAAAAAGGTAAAATCATTACAGACCCCAGCAAAATGCTTACTCTCACAGGATGGAAAATACAGAAGAATTGATAGTTTCCCAGATACATTTGAAATGCCAAAGCTGAGTCAAAAAAATATACAAGCTCTGAATAATCCAATAATGAGAAATGAAATTGAAAATGCAATAAAAACGTACAAAGGCAAGCCCAAGTCCCAATGGATTCACAGTAGAATACTACAAGGAATTTAGAGAAGACCCAATGTCAACTTTTCTCAAAGTTTTTAGTAAAACAGAAAGAGAAGCAATTCTCCCATCCTCATTCCTTGAGACAGGTATTACTCTGATTCTAAAACCAGAGAAAGATCCAAAGGAAGAGAGAGAGAGAGAGAGAGAGAGAGAGAGAGAGAGAGAGAGAGAGAGAGACAACTATAGGCCAGTCTCTCTAATGAATATAGTTTCAAAAGTCCTTAACAAAATACTAGTAAACAGAATGTAGCAAATCATCAAGAAAATTATATATCATCACCAAAGGGGATTCATCGCAGGAATGCATAGATGGTTCAAAATATGCAAATCCATAAATATAATACACTGCAGCAATAGAACCAAGAACAAAAATATATATTATTATCTCCATAGATGCAGAAAAACTTTTGATAAAGTCCAACACTTATTCATCATAAAACCCTACAGAATATCTCAACCTGATAAAACCATCTATGAAAAATCAACAGTCAAAATCATATTAAATGGGATAAAACTGAAGGTCTTCATTTTAAAATCAGGAAAAAGACAAAAATGTCCACTGTCTCCATTTCTATTCAATATAGTTCTAGAAACATTAGCCAGAACAATTAGGCAAGCGAGAAAAATGAAAAGAATAATAATGGGAAAAGAAGGGAAAAAACTATCATTATGTATAGATGACATGATGCTACTCTACATAGAAGACCCAAAAAATTCCAGCAATGTCTTGTAGATTTAATCACCAAATTCAGCAATGTAGCAGGCTATAAAGTCAACATCCAAAAATCAGTAGCATTTCTGTACACAACAAATACCCTGAGAGAGAAATTAGGGAAACCACACCCTTCAGGATGATGTCCAAAAAAATGAAATACTTAGGAATCAATCTCATAAAGGAAGTAAAATATTTATACAGTGAAAGTTATGGTACTCTACAAAAAGAGATTGAAGAAGATTTGAGAAAATGGAAATATATCTAATGCTTTTGGATAGGAAGAACCAACATTGTAAAAATGGCCATACTTCCATAACTGTTATACAGATTCAATGCAATCCCAAATAAAATACCATTAGTACGCCTCACAGAGCTAGAGAAAACTGTCTGCTAATTCATTTGGAAACAGAAGAGACCCAGAATATCAAAAGCAATCCTTGGAAACAAAGGAAAGGAAGGACTACCTCTCTGACCTGAAATTATACTATAAAGCTACTGTGATAAAATCAGCATGACACTGGCATAGAAACAGACCTCAGGATCAATGGAACAGATTAGAAGACACAGACACAACTGCAAACACATTCAGCTACTTTATCATTGATAAAGAGGCCAAACATGTTCACTGGAAGAAAAATAGCCTCTTTAATAAATGGTGCTGGAAAAACTGGCTTTCCACATGATGAAGGCATGTGATAGACTCAGGTCTATCATAACGCACTAAACTACAATCAAAATGTATCAAAGATTTAAATCTTAAAACAGAAACACTAAATCCTCTGAAATAGGTAGAAATCTTAAAGACATAGGGGTACATATAGAGTTCATGACAAAAACCAAACTGCACAGAAAATATTTCAAACAATCAACACCCGCAGTATCATCTTTTTGAATAGTTTATATACTTCAAAGCTAATCTCCAACAGAGCGAAAAGAAAATCAACAAACTGGGAAAAAATTATAGCTGACACAAAAGGATTTCTGTCTAGAACACAAATTTTTTTTTTAAAAATTAGGTCCCCTAAATTCAAAGACCCAATTCAAAAATGTATTTGAAATAAATGTACACTTTTCAGATGAACAAATACAAATGACAAGTAAATATACGAAAATATGTTCAACATCATTGGTCATTTAAGAAATGCAAATTAAAATAACACTAAAATACCATCTCACCCCAGAAAATATCTAACATCAAGATGTCAACCAACAGTAAATACTGGAGGGCTGTGGGGAAAAAGGAACCCTTTATCCACTGTTGGTGGGAGTGTCGACTCATACAATCACTATGGAAATTAATGCAAAGATTCCTTAGAAAGCTAGGATTACAGATCTCACTGAAGCCAGCTATCCTCTTCATGAGTGTCTTTCCAGAACAACTGAAAACATCACACCACAGTGATATATGTGCACCTATGTTTATAGCAGTGCAATTTATCATAGCTAAATTCTGAAAACAACCTAGATCTCCAACTGAGTAATGGATAAAGATATATTTTTAAGGGCTGGGGAGATGGCTCAGTGGAGTAAGCGCTTCCCTGGAAAGCGCAAGGACCTGAGTTCAAATCCCCAGTTCCGCAAAATAAAAGATATATTTTTACACAATTCAGCTATAAAATAGGATAAATTTGAGGGCTAGCCAGATAGCTCAGCAAACTAAAGTGCCTGCTTAGGCAGACAGCAGGGACGGGGGTTCATCTCTGGCATGCCATGCTGGCCCCAGTACCGAGGGCATGCTGTGAGGGTGATTTGAGACTGGGCATGGGGGTGCCCAGTAATCCTGTAATTACAGGCCCAGTAAGCCTGTAATCCCAGCTCTTAGGAAGCTAAAAACAGTGAGACCCTAGAGAACCTATACACCATGTACGAAATACATAAATAAAAAAATAATAAAATAGGATAAATTTGAAAGTTTTATTGGTAGATAGATACAAGTAGAGACCATACTCTTAAGTGAAATAAACCAGACCTGCATGTGCAAACATCGTATTGTTTCCTTTGTGTGAGAACCTGAAAGAGAAAATGTAATCTAAAGGGTACAGTAGATACTGGGCAAAGGGAATTAACTTATTCAAAAGTAAAGTATTACTGAGTTTAGGACAGGAGAAAAAGTTTATTTATGTTAACACGATGGTTTGGACAACTGTGCTGTGGATTTCTGCTGGTCTATAGCAGATCATGCCTAATTTTTTGACTCCTTTTGTCAATTGTTTCTCCTTTTTCTGTTCTTAAATTCTTATAAGTTTCTTTATTTTTTCTTTCTTCTTCCAATTTTGTATGCATGTATCTGGTAATACATATAACTGTGTAGAACACAACACTATGCATTATAATAAATGCTATGAAATTCCGATTAGTTTGTTAAGTGTAATTCTGTATCCTTGTAATTTTTCTGTTCTCAGACTATTTTGTACTCTTTATAAAATAAAAAATGAGATAGAAAAGGAAAGTTTAGTATATTCTAAGAAAAATTTCCTCCAATTATCATGCAAATACTCCTAGCAAAAAGGCACTCCTTCTGTCAAAGTAATTTCATATCCGAGACTACATTTTTATTGAAATGAAGTGTTACAAAAGCAATGCCCCTTTATTCATCTTTCCTCATTCTCCTCTGCCTGCTCCTCACTTCCTTCCTCTGAGTGAAGATTGTTTTTACCCCCTGGCAGAACTTATCACAGGCACAAAGTGAAGCAAGGGTGTGGAACTCAAAAACCCTCTGCACAGGTAGACTGGCACTACCAACTGCTGCCTCCATGAAGTCAGAGTTCATTGTTGTCATGCCCCTAGCATTTTCAAAGTAATAGGGAACCCTGACAGTCTACCCTCTCATCATGCCCTGGAATCCTCTTTTGACCTGTAGGTCTAGTGTTAATTTGGTTTAGTTCTCTTGGTTTGTTCCGGTTTTGATATTGAGGAGCAAGGACTCTCATTTCATCAGCCTGCAGCCCATCACCTGGCATGATTATTAAAAACACATATTCCAGGAGCATAGCTTCACAGAAGAGTTCTTGCCTAGCTTGTTTGAGTCCCAAAAATCCCTGCTAACTTCTGAACACATCTCTCTCCTGAGGAAAAAACAGCACAACTACAGCATGTCAACTCTGTGCTCAGTAAGAAAAATTAAACATCAAGGTCAGAGGGAAATGGTACACAGATGACTGACTGGAGAGTTAGAGTAACAGCTATCCTGAGGAGGCAAAGCCAGAAAGGGATATGTAGAAGCACATGTTCCTCTCAGGTCCCAGAGGGTTACAAAGAATTATCGCCTCTGTTCAGTCAATTTAATGCCTAGGTAGCAAGCAAACTCTCTTTCATTATAAAAATACAAATTGTCTTTGAGGGTGCCTTATTTTTACATTTTCTTTTGCTGAAAATATAGCATTCTAGAGCCCTTTCAGCAGTAGAGTCTGATATGTGCAAATTCCTGGGTTTAGTTCCAAATCCCAGCACCACTCCCCACCCAAACAGCAAAAAACTTCCCTTTCCTCTGAGCTTTCATCCTTTCCCTGAACACATGAGGTAATTTGCTCTTCTTTCAACTGTATGGGCTCACACACAGAGAGCAGGAATAAAGAGTGATAAAGCTTCTTACCTCCTGTTGCAAAAATAATGTAGAGAGCAAAATCCTGAGGACTATTTTCAATCTGTCAATGGGGGAAAAAAAAAGATCAAACATGGTTTTCTGTTTTTGTTTTCAAAGACAAACTGAAATCACGTGTCTGTGTGCTCACTTCCTTTTTTACATGCAGATATAGAACTTACTCTGCCCCATTGGGAATAATGTGATTTCTAATATATGGTATATTATTGTCTTCAAAGTAGTTGCTCAGTTCACAAGATGTAGGTACGCAAAAATCAATCAATATAAACACAAATCAATCTTTTCAATGGGATATATATATGTATATATATATCAGTTTAGTCTTAAATATTACCTTAAATTTTTTGAGAAGTTGCTTGATCACTTCTTCAGTTCTCATGTTACTGTTTATTCTGACTTTAGTTTCTGATCCAAAGGCTGGGGTGAAAATTGATGTCTAGGGAAAAAACTCTTATAAGTCCCTAAAGTTATAATAGTACATTGAACCTAAAGTAGGCAGAATATAGAATTACTGAAATTATATTATTCCAATGGATATCATAGAGTCAAATAGCTGTTGATTTAATATAGTCCTAACCATATACCAAAGGTACTCTAAATGCTTTATCAATTCTTATGATTAAATAAAATTAATTTTAAATTCTATGATACAACTATAATATATTCAAATTAACAAAAGGAAGCAAAAGTAAATGGGTAAGTAGCTGATAGTATGTGTATACCTCACAACACTCATCTTGGAAGAAATATATGTGTAGGACAGCACAAAAACGTAAAAACATTTTACTCCTTATATAGAAGAAAGCAGACAAAAATGTCTTGAGATGTTCATTTACAAAGGAAAAATGGTGTTAAGTAAAGCTTTGTTTCCGTGTTTCATTTATATGTGAAAATCTCATGTACTCGAAAATTTACCAGAAAGGGGGTGGGTCCAGCTGTCAAGATGCTGGGTGGCTCAATGGAATGTTAAATTAATAAGCCTTAAACTGGGAGATCAGTATAGATACAGATACAGACATAGATTTATGGTATGTATATTCCATTGGTATAAGAAAACCACCTGGATATGTAAAAAAATCTTTATGGGAAGATATATGGAGGATGTCTGAGACAAACATTAGTTAATTTGAGAAAATTCATTCTGAACATTGGGTTGTACATGGATGAGTTGCTTTCCATCACAAATGAGCAACTCATGAACTTGTTGGAGAAATATGTGTTTACCCTGAAGTAAGCTAAGGCCATGTTAGATGTGTAATCTGGTGTTTATACAATGAAGCTTTGCAGGAAATGACAACAGCACTAGGTTAGGATTCAACTCTTTCAGCTCACTAATGGACAATTGTGGATTCAAGTTCAGAATTCTTAAAAGCAGCATGACAGACTCCTTGACCTCTGTGAACCTCAATTTACTCATTTGTACTCTTTTAAATTGTAAACTAAACTGAGTGGTACAACATTGTTACAACAAAACAACATGACTTAGATCATATTAGTGGAATTGTAACTCACTTTATGGTTATAAAAGTGTCCATTAATGGAGGCCCTGTGGGACTGTTTGTCCTTTCTGTCTGTCATTTGGGGCTTTCTCACCAATGCTGCCTCACTCATGGATCTATAGAGCAATGGGGATTCTGGCTCTTCAGCTGCATATGGCTTCAGGGTACTGCTGTGATAAGATAAATAGTCTGGAAAGAATAAAAGTTAAAAGCCAAAATCACTCAGCTTCCTATTTTGCATTCTGGGTAGATTAGTATATGCTTTCATTAATTTTAGAACTACTGCTATTTTCAAGATGTTTAAAAGCTTTACCCTCTACTACTTGATAATACATAGACATATACACACATATTCTGCATAACATTGTCTGAGATTGACTAGAGAACATATTCTGCCAGTGAACCATGTCTCAGGAAAGATCACAATGACTTTACGTTTAGGGTTTGAGCACTTTTTCAATCTGAATTTATTGTGACTAAGAAGTAAATTGTATAGACTTTCACAATCTTAGATATTTGTTGATGAATATAGTGCTTGAAAGTAATGGGGTCAGGTCGGAATCTTGTTTTACTTTGGCTTCACGGTTACTGGACCTTTCCTTAGAAATGAATATTGGAGGGCCAGCCAAGTAGCCCAGCAGATTAAAGTACCTGCTTAGGCAGACACAGTGAGCCGGGTTTGAACCCTGATGTGCCCTGCCAGCCCTGCACACTGAGACAGTGATGGAGACGCCAAGATGGCACATGCTTGTATCCCAACACTTGGGAAGCTGAACACAGGTGGATCAGTGTAAGTCCAGTCTATACAGTGAGACCCTGTAGACCCTGTAGACCCTTACTAAAATAAAAAAAAAAAAAATTGGGCCAAAGCCAATTATATGGTATACAGAATCTTATGATTTTGTAAAAGTGGCACATGTCTTTCCAACTTCCATAGCAGGTTTTAGAATATAAAATCATAGTCTAATAGGTATTGCTTTATCTGTGGCTTGACCATCCAGCAGAAAAGTATCAAAATTAGGTATATAAAGTGGGGCCATAATAATAAGTTGAGATGCAAATGGCTTGTAGTCAATGACTTCTTCAGGTAACACACTATTATTGTGGACTGCTGGACTGTTTGATTGTGTTGCCGAGTTCAGGCACCTATAATGGTTTAATGACAATGGAGTGCCCATCTTCGACAGGTCTAGACAAAAAAAGGTGGATACAAAGGAAGAACCATGATGTGTTTGTATAAACAGTACAGTTAGGATAAATATGCAGCACTTCTGTGTAATTCTATGAGAAGCAAGATTAGCACTAATAGAAGTTGGACAAGATATTATGTCGGCTTCTAGAACTATGGACAACCACTAGGAAGATAACAAGGTAGAAAGTATTAATTATTGAAACTGTGCTATAATTCATTTTTAAAAAAGTAAGTTAAGTATACAGCTACATTCTCTTAATTCACTGATTAGAGACATTTGCTCTAATAGTGTCTGTAAGGAGAGTATCATATATGCACCTTACACAACAACAAACCATTATGCAAACAATTTGCAATGTATTGATTATTGAATCTGTCCTGTTAATCTGATTTGAAACTGTCTCATTGCTATTTGTTCTTCAATAAATAAATTAATTAATTAAAATTTAAAAAAAATCATGGTCTATGGCCATACCATCCTGAATGCACCCAATCTTTTCTGATCTCAGAAGCTAAGCAGGGTTGGGCCTGGTTAGAACTTGGATGGGAGAATATAAAATTATAGGGGCTGGGGAGATGGCTCAGTGGAATAAGCACTTCCCTGGTAAGCACAAGAGCCTGAGTTCAATCCCCGGTTCTGACAAAAAAAAAAAAAAAAGAATACAAAATCATAGTACAACGTTGGACTGAGCTGCTATCTTTCAGGTGGCACAGAGTTTTTAGTGAAAGTGGGTTAGCTACCATATATTTCTAAGCTAAAATGCAAAAAAAAAAAAAAAAAATCAAAGCTGCTTCCTGCATCTTCTCTTATTTCCTCAATTAAATATTGTCTCATGTAAGAAGAGAGCCATCTGGTGGCGTTTGTGCTCTACTTGACTGAGATTCTTAATTATTACTCTATTATAATTAGAAGAGTATAATATTTCATCTTTCTCTAGCAGTGGTGATTAAATACATTAGATTTTTATCTTTGGTGCCAATATTTGGCGTTCTTCTTGTTTTAGTGGGTGTCTTTGTGGGGATAATTGAAAAATACCTGTACAGTATGTAACAAGATGCCAAATCCCCTAAGACAAAGACGAGGGAATTCTGAAGGAATATCATGTTTATTATCGGATCTGGGTTCTCGTGGAGATAGCAGGAGGCAAAACTGAGAAGTTTTTTAAACAAAGAAAGTAAACATTAGAAGTCCTTAGTATAAACTTACGAGCTGATGCCAGCAGGTTATACAGAGAAGCCTGAACCTGGTTGGTGACATTACAGCCCCACTTCACATATGGGAACCCTGCGGCTCCACTCCAGTTTAGCGACCAGCTCCTACTTGGATAACTACATGTGAGAATTATAAGATAAAATCATGTAAAACACGAAATGCCGCTCCTGGCTCTGAGTGGAGCTGCAGTTAATTGCAGCTACCAATAACACTGGAATTAGTATCACCAGCATTGATACAGCTATCACATGCCAGAGCTGGCATTGTCTCTTGGGTTGTTGAGTTTGATGTAAGTTTTATATGTAAGGAGATTTCTGTTTAAAAGAAAATTGGAATAACTATCAAAAATGTAAAAGTAATAGTAGGGCTGGGTAGACAGCTCAGTAGAATACATGCCAGCCTCCCAAGTGCAGGGTCCTGAGTTCAATACCCAGTACTGCAAAAAAAAAAAAAAAAAAAAAAAGTGATAATAGTGCCTGCTTCTTTCTGAGCAGCAGAGTTATTTAAATATTTATTACATAAAACATTCAGCTTCTAAAAAGAGGAAGGATTAGGTCTGAGGGTCTGGTCCAATGTATAAAAGGAGAATATAATAAAGTATATCAATTCTCCTGAAAGTATCAAACAATATCATTGATGCAAATTTTATTCAAAACATTAATTCTATCTGATCCATGACTTGGTGAATTTTTTTTAAATAATGTATTTGAGACTAGATGTAGTGGTGCACATCTGTAATCCCAACTCTTGGGAGGCTGAAAACAGAAGGATCACTCTGAGTCTGATCTGTGCAGTGAGACCCTGTAGACCCTGTACTAGATACATTAAAAATAATAAAAATAAAACAAAATGTAAAATAATGTGCTTGTATATACCCACATAAGGTTCTTAAACATCATATGGACACTCTAGTAACTTAAATTACTATATTTTAAAGAAGTACGCATATAAAATAAGAGTTTATTAAGTAATGGTGTATGAAAGGCAGATATTTGGGAATTATGGTTTATACTGGTTGAAAAAAATAATTCTCCCCATTAACAAGATTTTGATACTAACCATCCTGAGAATTCCTTGTTTCAGACACTGGAATCTGGGTTCTGTCCAGCTCAGAAATATGATAAAGGTCATCAAATTGCCCCCAGCGAGTCATTCTCCTATAAAGCAACACATCATGGAAGTAATATCAATTCTTTCTGTATTAAAGTCTGTCACAGTTTTCTGATTTACAATATTATATAATAGATGTGAACTTTATAAATAGGCATATTATCTAAAGTGTGATAGTATCAAATGTATATTCATAATGGAGCAATCAGTATGTGACTTAGAAAAGTTCTGGACTCTTGAGGGGCGTATCTTCACATCTTAGCAATAATTCACGTCCAATTTGAAACACAAAGTTATACAAGTTCCATAAAACATGTGCATGGCAAGCCGGGCGTGGTGGCGCGTGGCTGTAATCCCAGCACACAGGAGGCTGAGGCAGGAGGATTGTTGTGAGTTTGAGACCAGCCTGAGCTACAAAGTGAGCTTAAGGCCAGCCTGAACTGCATAGTGAGATCCTGTCTCAGAAAAAACAAAACAAAACAAAAAATATATATATGCATGGCAAAGAAATTGTTCAAAGGGAAGGAATAACTGGAATGAGAAAGGAAAGGGAAAAATTTATATGTATATACATAGCATAAGGGACCAGGGAGATGGCTCAGTGGAATAAGTGCTTCCCTGGCAAGTGCAAGGACCTGAGTTCAATCCCCGGTTCTGCCAAAAAAAAAAAAGGATTCCTTGGAAACTTTGGCTGGAGAGATGGCTCAGTGGAATAAGTACTTCCCTGGCAAGCGCAAGTGCCTGAGTTCAATCCTCAGCTCTGCCAAAAAACAAACAAAAAAAGAAGCAGACAGGATATCCTGTCCAAACATTAATAGCACAAATCTTTCTTCTCATTGAGTTAAGCGAGAGTAGCTATATATCTATCCTGACTATTCTATATAACAAATACAGAATGGTACATAGCATAGCTTGGATAATTGTCCTGCTGATTTCTTCTGATCTACTGAAAATAGAAGATAATGCTTACATTTTATCTCTCTTCTTTTTAATTTTTTGACCAGCTTTGCATGCATATATCTGGTCTTCTGAACAACTACTTTGAAGATAATAATATTCAATATAGGAACCATTGTTGCATTCTTACAATTTCACTTAGTGAATTTCTGTATTGTTTCTAAAGGTTTTTTTTTCTATTTTTTTAATTCTCTTTAAAAATAAAAAATGAATATGTGAATCACATGGAGGGAGCCAATATGATCCATTGTTACAAAAATATCACAATACCTGAAGTTTAGTCATAAGTATTTAACCCACTAATGTGTGATGAATACATATTGTTGGAAGAATTATTAAATTTCAGGCTCTACAATAGATGCTGTGGGCCAGTGAGATAGTTCAGTGGACTAAGTGCCTGCTTAGGCAAGCACAGGGACCAGGCTTGACCTGCTGTACCACATGCCATGTCAGCCCCACCCCTGGGCACGCTTAGCAGGCCACCGAGACCAGGAACAGTGGTGTATACCTGTGATCCCAGCGCTTGGGAGGTTGAAAACAGGAGAATTACTAGGAGTCTGAGCTGCATAGTGAGACCCTGTACCAAATACATTAAAATAAATAAATAAATAATATAAAATAGAGGTTGTGACTATTTTAAGAGTCCCCAATGAATGTAATTTATAAAATAAGCAAAAGTAAGAGAAATTTCTGCACTAGAAAATTGTGATTTCATAAAGAATTCTAGTAATTGTAAATATGTTCTAGGATATAAAATAAATGAAACCAGACAACTTATTTTTACAACAGGTCTATTTACCTAGCCTGAAATGAGTTACTTATCCTTCCTTGGGTTTGGTGTTCATGTAAAACAGGAATGACAACAAGATAGGCTATTGCTGCTGTAAGGATTAAATGAGTTAATTTGTGTAAAAAATCTTCAAACAGTGCTCTGGATATACTAATGACTCAGTATGTATTTTAAAAATTGTCATAGTACTCTTGTCCTTGTCATGACAGTAATCGTTATCACCTGTATCCATTTCAGGGTGGGCCTGCTAGGAGTCCCACTCATCTCTGGCTCTCTTTCAACACATACTACTTATGGGAACAGTCAGTCCCACTAGGTCTCTTCCATATGAACTGTTTTATAATCAAATATGTCATCCATAGGAATATTTGGTATTAACTTTACTGGAATATCATTAGTGTTAAAAAATGTTTATTGATACCGATAAGTAGTGAATTTGAAAACCATCTTTTTCCCTTGATCTTTCATAGCTATTGTATCATGAACTCTTTTAAAGCTATTACATCATTTGTTCCTCACAATTGCCATAAGAAATAGACAACATAATCCTAATATATTTGTTAAGAAATTTTGAAGCAAGCTCTGCTATCCAACTAAAATAAATATCATAAACTCCAAGAACTACATATAATGGCTTAACTCAAAGAACTCCTCAGACCCAAATTATTCTTTTGGTATGTAAGAATATTACCATAATCCATAGCTGATAACCAAAAAGGACCACTTTTAATGATAATAAGAGAGGATTAGCAATGACAGAAAAGACAGAAGATAAGTGACAAGCAGAAATGAAACAGGCAAAGACCATAATATTATATCTCATGGGTAATATGAGCATTGCCATGAGTGGGAATACTGATATACAACACAATTCTTGGTGACTCTGGGAAACTTGACAACTTTCTCTGTTTCTTATAGTCTCCTACAGTTTGTGTTACTCACAAGCACAAGTGATCTAACAAGTTTAGACCATTTTTCTTGTCTGAAATGGTCTGAGAAGACTACTTTTGAGCTCTGGATGGTCTGACGTGAGTACTACTCTGTAATGTTTTGGACATTACTAGGCTCAAGGGAAGTTACAAGAGTTTTCAAGAGAGAACGAGTTAGAACTTTAATATCAAATACAAGACTGAGTTGGTCTGACCAAACTTGAAGATGTGTACTGTTTATAAATTTAAACTGTAAGAAGGATTCTAATGATTTGTAAAATAAAACAGAGGTAGAAATTTGGCAGACAAACAGAGTGCAGTCACTTGCCTACCCACATTATAAGAAAAGATGGTCCTGAAGTTCTTGAAATGTGTATCTGGCCAGTTACTATGCTTGATCTCATTCTCCCATGACTTGTCTTAGCTTGTTACCGAGATAAAATACCCACCACCTATGGCTTATAAGAGGAAAGGTTTACGTGGGCCCCCCATTTGCAGAGGTTGTAGTCCACGGTCAGCTGGCCCCAAGACAATGCAGCAGGGTGGAGGAGCAGCTGCTCGCCTCGTGGCAGCAGGGAAGCAGACACTCCAGGGAGGAGCTGGGAAAGGAGAAACACCTTTCTGGGTTGTGCCACTGCCCACTGCAAATCACGTGCCTGACCCAATCACCTTCCACATGAGGCTGTTGGGGCCAATTTAAATCTAAAATGTAACATTTGTCCCAAGTATGACAATGCTGATTTTAGAAAGATATTAGACATAAAGGTAAAGGGAAAAAAGTGCAAGTAAAATAGTCCCAGTGTAGCTGAGATTTTCCTCTTTTTTTTTTTTTTTAAATGAAAAAAGTTCCCAAAAGAAAGCATTTGGGGCAGCCCCTGGTCGGGTCTCAAGTGTCCAAACTGCAGTGGTGAGACAGAAGTGGCCAGAACCTTTTCAATATCCACATTTCGACCACTGTGCCTGGCAGAATTTTGATTTGTTACCTGAAGACATTGAGCTAAGGGCTAACCAGCTTACTTACGAGTCTCTGGAGAGTACAAGGAAAATGCTGGACTTAGCTGTACAGTCTCAAGATGCGAGAATCCAGGCCATCACCATGCTGGGTGAACAAGGGGAACAACTAAACCGCAGAGAAGAAGGCATGGACCAGATAAATAAAGATATGAGAGAGAAAGAGAAGACTTCAACAAGTGCTGTGGCTTTTGTATCTGTCCATGTAACAGTACAAAGAACTCAGTCTCACAAGGCCTATAAGGCAACATGGGGAGCAGGCAGAGACAACTCACCTAGCAATGGGGTATCTAAGCAACTGGCCAGAGTCACAAATGGGCAGCCTCAGCAGCCAGCCATTGGAGTGGCCAGCAGCAAATACATTAAATGGATAACCAACGATGACAGAAAGGAAGAGATGGAGGAGAACCTGACTGAACTGGGCAATATACTGGGAAATCTGAAGAACATGGCCTTGGACATGGACAATGAAACTGAAGCTTAAAGTCAACAAATAGAATCAGTCACAAAAAAAAGTTGACATCAGCAAAGATCATATTGATGTTGCCAATACCAAAGCAAAGAAACTCATTGACAGCTAAAGCTGCTGCTGTACTTCATTAGCATTTATTCACTTTCCTAGTTGCTCCTCCTATGCTATTGCCTTTTCACAGTTGGAAATTTTGATCTAATCTGAAGTTTCGTGCTGATCGGGAGATAATGTAGAAGACATGTAAGTGGAGTAAAGCCTCCCTACTTTATTTTCTGTTTCTCTTGAAGGGATTGCTCTGTCTTCACTGTTTTTTTAATTCATAGTCTTAGATTGGTTTTCATATATCACATCTAGTGGGAAAGGAGAAATACCATCCTCTTCACCTCTGCAGGTTCTCTTCCTTTTATGATACGGAAGCATTGCTAATGACAGCCTTAAAGAAGGTAGCTGTGGAGGTACTTTTTGTTTGTTTGTCCGCTTTGGTTTATAGTAGGTGTAGAACAAGAGAGAAGAGGTTGTTACCTCAGTAAAAATATGTAGGCCACAAAACAAAAAGCTGCATAGCTATAATAAAGATCCAGTCATCTTTTGTTTTTTATTTAAGTTGCAGTTTTTGCCAATTAAAGTTAATGCTTGATTTTGGGACATTTATACAAAGTATCTTTTTCCTACTTCACCATTTTGTAACCCTTGTTACAAAAAGTAGAATAAATTGAGTTTTTTTTTTTTTCTTGTAAGCTTAGCTGGACATGGTGGTGCACACCTATAATATCAGCAGTTGGGAGCCTGAGGTAGGAGGATCACCACCAGTTCAAGGCCAGCCTTGAATTCAGGGTGTTTTGAATTAAAAAAATTCATGCATATGCATAGATTCTGTGATCCCAGTTCATATTGCACATGCAGGAATAGTTTGTACTTTTATTTATAAATATGGCTTTTATTTTCATATTAGTAGTAGTTTCACAGTCCCATTACAGGCCTATTAACCACATAAGCTTGTCGTTAGTGTTTGAAGAGAAAATGTAAATACATCTGTGAAGAATCTCTAAAGCAAGGATTAAATTTCTGTTGAAAAAGTTTGACAAAATACATGAATTCAGATTTACCTCAGTGCTAAGAATTATGGTTAGATAGGTAACAGAAAACTTACTTTGATCTCAATATAAAAGGATTTCAGTTTCATCTAGCTTTATATGATTAAAAAGAATGGACTTATTTTCTCAATAAAAATGATCTGGAAATTAAATATTTGGTTTAATTATTGGTAATTTCATTGTTATTCTCTTAGCCTTATGTAGTACACTACGTAGATCTCAAACATTGCCATGGCAATATAACCAATATTTGTCACCTTTATTTGAAAACTGGCATCTGCACACCTCAGAGCTGTCAGTGTGGATTGGTTCCACAATAATCATTGTTTTTTTTCTCTTTGTTATAATTAAATTTTGTAACTAATGGTCTTATTCTTTCAGATAGGTACTTGTTTCTATGCCTGTTGTTTTAGAAACTATAATTTCATTAGCTTTTGTTCAACAAACTGAATAAAGCAAAATTTAAAAAATTTGTTGTTAATATTAGAGATTAAAATACTATGTACAGAGTCACCTCAACAAAGAATTACAAATGATTTTAGCTCAAGTGAACTTATGTATTTTTAAGCTTCTACAAGCCCATTTAGCTGATACCTCCTCAGTCACTTCTAACATAATTTGAAAAATCAACATGATTCTTTCAAAGAGTGACCTGAAAGACACATAGCTTCCCCCGCCTGCCTTGGAGTACACAATGTTCCTACCTTTGACAACACCAACCCCTCTGGAGGCAAGAGGTGTTAAATTCTTCCTACAGCTGGTGCAAGTGTGGGGAAAGGAGCATGGGGAGGGTTACCATGAGGATATAGTCAATTTCTTTATACAACTAAATAGAACCTAAGAATTTGAGTAAGTCATTTTAAGGAAGTAGCCAGAATGAAGATGTCTAGGATTGGACTGATGACTATACATTGCATTGGAGAACCAGAAGTCAGGGAAAAGCCTTCCAAATTATATTGTACTTTCCTGCCTGAACATTTGGCTGACTGAACTGCTGAGTAATTTTCACAATGAAATGTAGTGTGTGTGGGCCTGGGAGATGGCTCAGTGGAATAAGCGCTTCCCTGGCAAGCGCAAGGGTCTGAGTTCAATCCCCGGTTCTGCTAAAAAAAAAAAAAAAAAAAAAAAAACTCCTTGAAATGTAGTGTGTGTGCGTGTGCGTGTGTGTGTGTGGGTGTGTGGGTGTGTGCGTGTGTGCTTGTGTTGAATATCTGTCTCTCTGTGTCTGTGTATATGTATAGAAAGTGAGGGTTTTTCTTCTAATTCTTTGTTTTTGTTTTGTTTTGTTTTTTGTATTTTAGGGAAGGGTCTATAGGGTGATCTTACTTCTAGATCAGACTCATAGTGATCCACCTGTTTACAGTCTTCCAAGTGCTGGAATTATAGGCACACCACCAGGCCCATTTTCAATTGCTGTCTCAGTGTGCCCAAGGACAAGGCCAGCATGGCAAGCCTGGGGTCTTCCAATTCTTATCCAGTAGAAAGATTTGACACACTGCACAAATACAGCTCCTCACAAAATAAATTTATTTTGCTTTATTTTATTTTACTGAAGAACAAATAGCAATGAGACAGTTTCAAATCAAATTAGTAGGACAGATTCAATAAGTAATACATTTCATATTGTTTTCATAGTGGTTTTTTGTTGTACAAGGTGCAGACATGATATTCTATTTACAAACACTATTGGAGCAGATGCCTCTACTCAATGAATTCAGAGAATATAGCTGTATATCTATCTCTTCTTTAAAGCTGAATTATAGTAGTTTCAATAATTAATACTTTTTACATTGTTATCTTCCTAGTTCAATTTTTTTAGCAGGTCTTGTTACTATGGTGAAGAGCAGGCTGATAATAATTTTTAGGTAACTTTTCTTAACTTTAAACAAGAGAGAGCTCTTGTTTATTTCCTATAAATTCCTGATCAACAATGAAACATGCATGTAGGTTTCATAGAAAGTACACCCTGAGGACGTTATTTTGTCACCTGCTTCAATATGAGAAGAAGCATCAATATTACCTTGCTCATCTGCACTCTTGAAATACCTCCAAAGTTCAGGATTAGTGGGTGCAAAGTGATTTTGAGAAACTGAAAAAGTGGAGCTATTTATACAGAATAACCATGATTTAAGATGATATAAGTTCTTTCTTTCCATCTCTTGGACATCTCCCTTTAATCTTCAAAATGTATTAGATTTTCATAAATTAATTAAGATGAAACAAAAGGAGCTGGCCACTCGGAGAATTTTGCTCTGAGTTCTTATGTAATTTGAAGTAGGATAACTAAATTTGTGGAGTCATATCCTATACAGTTCTTAAAAATCAGGGTGCACAGCAACTGCTCCTCTGATGTGGTGGCCCTCACCACTCAAGTCATTATCTGTATTCGTCACATAGCACATAAAAGAGATGCAGACAGGGCTTCATCAGGCTGCCTGAGCCTCTGGCTTCCCTTCTGCACTTCCTTACGTATTGGCCCATACGTCCATCAGCAATCCTTACTTTGGAGAGAAGCCTTGTCCGAGTGATAATTGCCACAAAAAGCAGTATTATAATCTCGAGTTTCTGGGGACCTTACTTGGTATTAGTATTCCAGCCCTTGCTTGTGTTGGCCACTGGGGTGCAAGGATGATTCCAAGTGTATTTCCTCTTGGAAAGTGGAATGAAAGTAGAATGTGCTGCATACTTTGGTGTGCCATAAAAGGTTGTCAGTGTGGTTAGCATGGACTGAGGGCTCATAAAAGGCTTCTGGGAGAATAATACTTGACCTAAATCTTAAAGGATTACTTAGATGAGAGTCAGGTAAGTGCTTTTGGAGGGGTGGATAGACTTCCTGACAGAGTGAGGTAAGTAAGAAACGGCAGTATGTCTTAGGGAATTTCAAAACATTTAGCATTGCTGGAACATAATGTTTGAACAATACTGGCAAGGTCAAGTATTCCCATGGGGCTAAGTATTTTCTCCAAAAGAAAGCAGGCTTCCATTAAGGTCATAGCTTGTTTTCTTTATGCGTCCTTAAAGATCTGGTTGAACTGCTCTGTTGCCATCCATCCTCTGACTGAACCTGAGCTCATCCAGTAACAGATGGAAGAGAAAAGGTAGAAGGTCAAGTCTCTCAAAGCATGTGCACAATGGAGATTACTGGAAAGCTAAGGATCAAAAAGGAGGAAAGAAAAAGAAAAGGGAAAAGAAGTTTTATAAATATTATTTTTGCTACAAATATTTACTATTTTTTTCTGAAAATTGTTAAGGGATCATTTAAAACACTCAACTTGGATATTAGGAACAACTGCACAGGGAGCTGTTCTATGCACTTCAATTCAAAGGTGCTCTGCTCTCTCGAAAAGGAGCAGGACCATCGGGTGGAGTGCAATGATGTCTCTCTTCTAGAAGTAGGGACAGCCCTTGGTTCCAAGAAGGGGAAATTTAAATTTACCCTTTTTTTTTTTTTCTTTTTGAGATCAGGCCACAGCTAATTCAGTTTTGCCTCACAGTTTGTCTCTTCCAGGGAAGGAGTATAGACTTCCAGAAGTGTAGCAGAGAAGCGGAGAGCACAGGCTGCGGGTCCCAGAAAACAGTGGTTCAGAGATGCACGGTACCTGTCACAGGTCACCTGGCCTTGAAGAATCATGGGTTTTGAACACCTCATTCATGGGGCTGCTGGAGGGTTATATGAAGCTGTGTACAGATAGGTAGATAGATAGA
Source organism: Ctenomys sociabilis (assembly GCA_004027165.1). NCBI lineage: Eukaryota > Metazoa > Chordata > Mammalia > Rodentia > Ctenomyidae > Ctenomys > Ctenomys sociabilis. The sequence continues at coordinate 20,500 of PVKA01029824.1, forward strand.
TAGACAGACAGACAGACAAACATAGCTCTCTTCTCTAAGAGTACATGGAATAAAAGGAAATATGAAGACCATCAAAAGAATTAAAAGCATAAAAAAAATTTTAAAAAAGAATTAAAAGCATGAAGATAACTTACCCTTTGGTAGAAAAAACATCTTGGAACTTCTGTACAGTAAAAGAAGAGATTTGCTTTTCATCCTGTATCTTCAGCTGTATAGGCCGTTTTACTCCCCAAAAAATGTCCAGCATTCCTTCAATGATTAGTTTCCCATCTTCAGTCTAAGGAAGAGACCAATAGACTTCATAACTGTTATTGTAGTCCTTAGAAAAGATATATATATATATATGTATATATATATATATTTCATTTATTTATTTATTTATTTACTTGAAGAACAAATGGCAATGAAACAGTTTCAAGACAAATTAACAGGACAGATTTGATAAATTAATACATTGAAAACTGTTTTCATAATGTTTTGGTATCGTACAAGTGCATACATGATATTATACTTAGAAAAGATATATATTTTAACTGAAATTGTAGAAAGTAAGCCCATAAACAATGTTAATACATTAGAAAATTCCCAAGAGAAATTGCCTGGCTTAATTTACCTGCAAAAAAATTTGAATATATTTTTCAAACAATTGCTTACTGTTAGAAACACCTACACCTGGCGGAATAAGTAAGTCACATTGTAATGGCATGTCCAACAGAGGGCAGACTATATAAAAATGTTTTCTGAATTTTGATTCTCAGTTAAGTGAAATTTTAATGCTTTAATTCTGTTTAACTGAAAATTAAAACAGGTTTTAAACTGCCGTGAACTAGAATTTAGAATAAACAGCTATCAAGAAATTTACCAGGTGCTCACTCATTTGTAAATGAGCAAGTAGGAAGAATTTAGCTCAGTTATGCAGAACAAGCAAAATTATGTGAGCAAACACTAAAATGCAAAACATTATAAAAATGATATTTATGAAAAATCAGAAGCATTAAAATAATTATTTCTAACTTAGAAATAGCATAACAGGAGGAAATATGCAGAAAAACGTGAAATGGCAATGTACATTTTTATTGGAGATATACTTAGTTCTATATACCTATATGTATTTATAGAGCTAAGTATGTTTTCATAGAACTTAGTATGTTTTCATAGAACTTATAACCTAATCTAGTTTTCTCTTTTATATGTAAAACGTTATTAATTTTTATTCTTATACAAACTTTGGGAAATACAGAAACTAAGAAAAGTCATATGCCAATCATCCAGTAACTTCTTCCTATGAAGACTCAACTGGTAGGCACTGTAAACTCTATCCTTATTTGACAGCACAATGGAAATCCAGACTCTGAAATGAGATCCTTGTTTGACGTCTGGCTCTGCCTCTTGCTAGCCATGACCTCCTTTAATCCTAGGCTTCTAGATATGCAAAATGGACTTCATAATAATCCCTTGTCATAGCACTTGGCATTCATGGGTGCTCTACAAATAGTGCTGCTTGTTATTTCTTTGGCTGACAAGTCTGGGATGATTTAAAATTAGGCATATTTCCTTAAAGCAATTGGTTATCTCATTTGATATACTGAGTCATTTAAACTCAGTAGTAAAAGCTACAGTGCTTTGTAAATTTCCTCATTTCCACAGTGTGCCATCAAACTTGAAGATTTAGATGAGAAATAGAAAATTCTAATGTTCTCTAAATCCAGAAAGATACTATAAATATTTGAAGTGAGCCATATTTGTTATACAAGGCTGAATGAAGTTATTTATGGAAAACAAAGCATTAAGGTTACAACCAAATATGAAGGAAAAGAATGGAGAAAGGAAAACCTTGTATATTGGTATGACAGTTGATCTGCTAAAAAACACTTCCTAGCTTCAGGAGCTTTTAGAGCTAGTTTTCAACAATTTAAAATGTATTCTTACTGTGATATAATGCATATTAATTGAAACATAACTAATTCACATTACAGATACACCATGATTTATTTGAATAATCCACTATCAATAGAGGCTTAAAATATCTTCACATTTCTCCATCACAATGATACCACAGTGAACATCCCTCTCTACACATCCCGTTTCATATTTATTTCATCTTGTTGCACTTGTAAGAAAATATTATGGCAGATTTCTAATGAAATTGCTCTTTAAAACATATTTACACTTTCCTTTTAAAACAGAAAGCAAATATGTCATTAACATTATTTTAAAAGGCTTTCCAATCTCAAGTGTTTAGAAAGCCACAAATGTTCCAAGGCTCATATTTTGTGATACAGTCTAAAAATAAAAGCCAGAATCAAGCCAAACACTCACCTGTTTCACCCTTATCCTTGTGCTGCAAGATTACAGATTCCAACTCATCGTGACTCTTCTGTAGAGGAGAATTATAGAATACCCTCCTCCCCATGAATCAAACCATGTTGCATTTCTTTGGTGAGCTTACCTGTTCACATAAAATATGCAGATTTTTCTGATTCTCATAAAAAATGTTATACGTGTTCAATAAGGAATTAAGTTGTTCCCTAAAAAAAATTACATTCAGTTATAATCAACGTTAAGCTTTTAACAGTAAAAGTCAATAATAGCACTTTTAATTCATAAAGGTATGAGACAAAAAACATAGCGAATGGAATCTTTATTTCTGTCACTGTAAGTTATTGTAGGCCAATGAAAACCGAAGCATTCTTAATATGTTAACAAACCCTGGAATGCTAATTCATAAACAAAAATCAGAGAAGGGAAAAGACTGGCAATAGCAGAAGGGGGCCAGGACACAAATTTGGTTTCACATTTGTTGTTTTTTAACATTTAACCAACCTACACTAGGTACTAGTGGATACTTGAAACTGTGTGTCCTGGAGTGATGCAATGCTTAAGGAATAAATTCTTCCTTCTTCCAGGCAGGCAGCTTCTGGCATGGAGACACTGATTCCACCACCCTTGTCTTTCCCAGTATCCTCACAGGCTCAGTGATATGCTTATTGTCTCTTACCTGGCTTGTTGTCACTAACTTCTAAAATCTTCCCTGCATCTTCTGTGTGTTCTTAATAGAATGAACATAAACCTGACCATCTTTCCAAGGCTTTAAATCATCCAGTACCTTTCCATTGTTCACAATAAAATATGCCTCACAATGGCCTAAAAGTGAGCTATGTTCCATCTTCTGTAAATTCCTGCTACTGCACTTTTTTCTTCACTTACTACACTCAGTCTCTGGCTCCTTGGTGTGGCTGGGAACTCCAAGATTTATACATGCTGATTTTTCATCATGTAAGACAATGTAAACGTAAATTTGTACAGGCCTTTTCTCACTTGGAATTTTCAATGTGCATATTTCCAAGAATCAGTATATCGTACACAATCACTACATAAAATGATTCTATAGAAACTGTCCACTTTACTGTTCCACTTCCCAACTGATTACTCTAAATTTTTATGTTAATTAATATTTCTGTCATAAATGTCATTGTGCATCCTGATTTCATTTTCTAGAGTTCTTACTGTGGGATATTTCCTAAAAGTTATACCACTGAAAAAAGCTTGCAAACACTTTTAGAGTTCTCTTTTGGTGCCAGAACATCAGACAGAAATTTCAGGTTTACTTAGGCAATAAGTCTTACTGTGCTCAGCTATGAGCACTGTGAGAAAAGCAAATGAAGCTTTATATAATCTCATTCTTCCAGTTTATGACAAGTCTCATTGCACAGTGTGGCTTTAGCAGCCTTCTAACTACCTACTACAGGGCCAGTTGGAAAATTCTTCTGTGCTTGAAACTGCATCTGACAAAATCCCTTTCCTCTGAAATAAGTCTCCAGGTTTTCCAGGGAGTTGGCAAACAGCGTCCCTGCACTGCCTCGATGCCTGCTTTTTTTTTTTGTTTAGCAACTTCTCATTCTTAATTATTTGGGAAGGTAGGATCTTGGGATAGATACAAAATCTAAGAATGTCCTTATACCTGGAAAACATCTCCGAGGAATAGATATTTTCTAGGAAGGCCTCAATACTAGTGATAAAGCTATTTAACATAAGAAGTCTACAAACGCCAACCCAGAAAAAAATAGGTAAAAACACATGACAAATACAGAAGCAAAATGCAACCCCAGATCTCCAGCCCACCCAGGACAAGTCCAGAACACGGTTAGATAGAAGGAATTGCAAGTCACTCACTAAAATTTTCAGAAGTGATAATAGCAGAACTGGAAAAGCAAATGGATGTGGCTATAGAAAATATATATATATATCTCCTATACACTAACAACAAATGCACTGGGAAGGAAATTAGGGAAACAATACCTTTCACAATGGCATTAAAAAAGGAAGCATTTAGAAATCAGTCTAAGAAAGGAAGTAAAAGATCTACACTTCAAATTTACAGTTCTCTGAAGAAAGAGATTGAAAAAGGACATCAGAAAATGGAAAGTCATCCCCTGCTCAGGAATATGAACAGTCAACATAATGAAAATGGCTATATCCCCAGAATTGCTATACACCCCCAGTACGGAAAAAAAAAAAAAAAAAAAAAAAAAAGAACCAAAATTGCTATACAGCTTTGATGCAACAACAGTCAAAATACCATCATAGAACTAAAACAACATTCATTTGTGTAGTTCTCTTCTTTATATGGTGGATGTAATTATTATGTATACCTAAATTGTGCCAATAAACTGAAAACTTTTCTTGAAAGAGACAATTTTTAAATCAATCAACTAATTAATTAATTTGAGATAGAGCCTCTAGTCCAGGCTGGCCTTGAACTCACTCAGGTAGTTTTCCTGGCTCAGCCTCCTGAGTATTGGGTTTACAGTAGCGTGCCACTTTGTGGGCTAACATGATTTTATGGAGTTATACTTTACATACCTGAAAACTCATTTTAATCATAGCATTCAGTAAATTTTGGTAAACATGGAGTTATGCAGCCACTACTGCCATCCAGTTTTAGAGCATTTTCATCCTTCCCAAACACAATGGGTGTCCATTTCACTTAAAATCTTGTTGCTACTTTGCCCCACCAACCCCAGACAACCACTGGGTGTCCCAGACAACTTTCTGTCTCTATGGATCAGATATAAAAGTTACATTTTTTGTTAAATAGGTTTTGCTTTATCTCAGTCTTAACCATCCAGCAGAAAAGTATAAAAATGAGGTATATAAAGTAAAGTCATATTAATATGTTGAGCTGCAAATGGTTCTAGTCAATAACTTCTTGGGATAATCCTCTACTATTGTGGACTGCTGGACTGTGTTGGATTGTTTCATTGAATTCAAGCACCTATAATTGAATGAATAGAATACCCATCTCTGACAGGACTAAACAAAAAAAATGGGATACAAAGGAAGGACCATTTTGTGTTTGTATAAACAGTATAGTTAGGAAAAATATGCAGTACTTTCGTGTAATTCTGAGAAGATTTGCACTAATAGTGTTTGAACAAAATATCCTGTCTGCTTCTTATACTATGGATAACCACTAGGAAGATAATAATGTAAAAAGTATTAATTATTCAAATTATTCTATAATTCAGCTTTAAAAAAAAAGATAGGTATACAGCTACATTCTCTTAATTCATTGATTAGAGGCATCTGCTCCAATAGTGTTTGTAAAGAGAGTATCATGTGTGCACCTTGTACAACAAAAAACCACTACGAAAACAATATGCAATGTATTAATTATTGAATCTATTCTACTAATTTGATTTGAAACTGTCTCACTGATATTTATTCTTCAATAAAATTATGGAAAATAGCCCAGCGATCCCGGGGCAACAGAGCCAGCATGGCTTGGCAAGTAAGTGAGAGCTCCAGGCCCACCACACCGGAGGGACCTCTGCCAGGGCCCCAGACACAGCACAGCCCCGCCAGGAACCAACAAAGGGGAACCACAGAAGCTGCAGCAAAAAGGAACTGAACAAAACAGCTAGATCCAGGCCAAGCATAAATGGATAATCTCAAACATATAGACTGGCACCCAAATCTCATTACACGCTAAGGTTATAGTTGCACCAAAGTTCTACACCACAGGTCAGAGGTCAGTGCTATACAAAATGACAAAGACAAGGAGAAAAATGCAATCTCAGGCCTCGAGTCCGCAAATAAGTGTAGAGGACACTAGCTCAGCTGAAATGAATGAATTAACAGATAAGGAAGCAAAGGAACAACAGCAGAAAAGGTACAGAGGAACTCAGACGAGAACTAATTCCTGAAATAAAAAAAGAAATATCTGAATACATAGCGGAAACATCAGGCAGAAAAACAATGCCTACCCAGAACAAGTGCAGAAAGCACTATTCCAGCTGAAACGTATGAATTAATAGCATCTGAAGCAAAGAAACAACAGCAGAAAGGTCATGAGGAACTCAAAGCAGAAATAATTTCTGAAATCAAAAAAAAATTATTTGACAAAAAAGAATTATTTGAAGTCATAGCATCTGAAATACAGAAAAAAGTCCGGAAATATGCAGAAGAAACCCAACTTGGAAGAAACTCTGCAGAAAAAGAATGAATAACTACCTCTAAAGAAGACATGGATAAAAAAATTGAGATCAGAAACATGATGGATTCCTTGAATGAACAATACAGAAAAGAAACAGAACCCATGAAACAGAGTCAAAGAGATATAGAAGAACTTAAAAATATCAATCACGAGTCTATAAAACCATGCGAATGAAAGCGAACACAGAGTCTCAGATCTTGAAGATGCTGGTGCAGCTAATGAAAAGGTGAGAAACGATCTCCTAAAAACAAGGAGAATGCAGGAAAAAAATAATCCATCACCTGCAAGATGATGCCAGGATGAACAATGTGAGATTAATTGGTAACAATGAGAATGAAGGAGTCAATACAAATGACATAAAAAGAATTTGAGGAGAAATAATCGCAGAAAACTTCCCAAATATGAGGAAACAATCCAACATTCAGGTAACCGAAGCATACAGAATATCAAATAACTTCAACCCAAGTAAAAACACACTGAGACATATAATAGTCAAGATCCCAGAAATTCAACACAAAAATAATATACTGAAAGCTGCTAGAGAGAAGAAGCAGATCACATTCAAAGGAAAACCCATCAGAATTGCAGCCCACTTCTCTACACAAACCATGAAGACCAGAAGAGCCAGGAGTTCTTCAAGTCCTATATGAAAAATATTCCAGCCCAGAGTATTTTACCCTGCAAAACTCTCTTTCAAGTGTGATGGAGAAGTGAAATACTTCCACGACAAAGAACAACTAAAGAATTTCATGATGTCAAAGTCATCCCTACACAGGCTACTGAAAATGTTCTAGAGAGAGACCATAAGGACCAGAACTCCACCAATGAGAACTGAAGAAACCCACTAAACAGGGTAAACAATTAAACACAGGATACAAAGAAGTAAACAACAACAGGTAAATATCATGACAAACATAAGTCAACACATTT
>PVKA01029825.1:0-27918 GCA_004027165.1 Ctenomys sociabilis
AATTTTTGCATCTATGTTCATGAGGGAGATTGGCCTGTAGTTCTCCCTTTTGGTTGTGTCTTTCCCTGCTTTTGGAATCAGTATAATACTTGCCTCCAGAAATGATTTTGGGAGGACTGCTTCCTTTTCAATTTCATTGAAGAGTTTGAGGAGTGTAGGGATTATATCTTCTATAAATTTCTTGTAGAATTCAGCTGTGCATCCATCAGGACCTGGACTTTTCTTTGTCTGTAGGCTTTTTATTACATTTTGTATTTCATTGGCTGTTATTGGTTTATTGAGAGTTGCTATATCTTCTTGGTTCAGTTTTGGTAATTTGTACCTTTGAAGGAATCTGTCCATTTCTTCTGTGTCTTCTATTCTGTGAGCATAAAGATTCTCCAAGTAACTATTGATAATCTTCTGAATTTCCACTGGGTCTGTGGTGATTTCACCCTTTTCATTCCTTATTGCATGTACTTGAATTTTTTCTTTCTTTTTTTGATGAGGTTGGCTAGAGGCTTATCAACTTTATTTAGTCTTTCAAAGAACCAACTTTTTGATTTGTGGATTCTTTGAACTGTTTTCTTCATCTCAATTGAATTAGTTTCTGCTCTAATCTTTGTGATTTCTTCCTGTCTTTGTGCTCTGGGTTTCATTTGCTCTTCTTTTTCTAGTTGTCGGACATGCAACATTAGGGTGTTTATTTGTTTCCATTCTGTTTTCCTAATGTGTGAGTTCGTAGCTATGATTTTCCCTCTAACAACTGCTTTCATTGCATCCCATAAATTCCAGTAAGTTGTGCTTGAATTTTCATTGACTTGTAGATATTGTTGAATTTCATCTGTGACCCATTGATTGCTGAGTAGGGTGTTGTTTAATTTCCATCAATTTAGCGGGTTTTTCTGGTTTCTTTTGCCATTTATTTCCAGTTTCACTGCACTGTGGTCAGATAGTATGCATGGGATAATTTCTGTTTTCTTGCATATACTTACACATGACCTCTGGACTAGTATGTGGTCTATTTTGGAAATGACCCGTGTGCAGCTGAAAAAAATGTGTATTCAGCTGTGGTTGGGTGGAACACTCTGTAAATGTCCACCAGTTCCATTTGTTCCAAGCTCTGGTTCAGTTCTGCTGTTTCTTTGCTAATTTTTTCTCTGGTTGATCTATCTTTTTGAGATAAGGGGGTGTTAAAGTCTCCTGTTAAGGTTGTAGCCTTAGATATTAGGTTTTTCATGCCCATTAGGATTTGTCTTACATAGATGGGTGCTCCTGTGTTTGGTGCATAGATATTTATGTGTGTTACCTCTTGCTCTTGAATTTTTCCCCTAAGCAATATATAGTGGCCTTCTTTGTGTCGTTTGATCCTTCTTGGTTTGAAGTTGAGACTGTCTGAGAACAGAATTGCTACCCCTGCTTTTTTTCTGAGGTGCTGGGGCATGTAGTATTATTTTAAATCTGTCAAAAAAAGAAATTTAAGTACTGAAGGCTCAGTCCCTGCTGTTCATGGGTGGGGTTGGGGAGGTGAGGAATTTGAGAGTGCTAGTTTCATTAGAAGATGAATGCACTGGTGAGGCTATAGCTGAATGGGCTATTAAGATGTAAGACCTTAACAGCTAGATGAAGTAGGACAGTGTGGATGTGTTCTTGAAGTGTGTGGCTTATCCCCAGCACCAGCCTCCCTTTCTCTGGCTCCTGCCCTCATTCCATGTTTTCTCCTAATGGTTCTGTGCCACTAGGTGAGCAGCTTGGCTCTAGCAGGCCCTTCTGCTCTAATATTCTGCTGGGAGCCAACAGACCATATGCTGAGACCTCTGAAACTATGAGCCAAAAGAAACTTCTATTGCTTTGTAATGTCAGGTATTTTGTCTCAGCAATGAAAGGTGTCTAACCCAGTAAATGATAAAAGCCTATCAAATGGGTACCTACTCACCTGACTCTATACCCAGCCACACACTGGAGCAGTTTATCAAGCTAGTATCAGTGAGATTCGGCTTGCAACTTCCCTTGGAGATTGATGTTTGTATCTCTATTTTAAGGGGACTTGAGAGATATCAAAATGCTGCACAAAAGTGAACAGAACATGGATTTTCCAGAGAGAGGAGGGGTGGCTGGCAGGGAACAACTGGAGAGAGCTATCAATCCAGCTCTGCAGCACGGCCAGACGTGTGCCGGAAGGAGTCACTAAATCACTGGGAGAAAATCGTGACTAGTGAAAGCATGTGAGTTTAAAAAAAAAAGAAAGCTTCAGTTCTTGCCAAACCAAGTGGGTCACATTTGCGATGGAGTTAGTCACTGAGGAGAGCCAGGGAGGCAGTTTCAGGGCAGAAAGCAAAAGGTTTGGGAAGTGTAGTGACTCAGCTGGAAGAAGGGAAGGCCGCCTAGTCTCCTGGTCCTTCAGACTCTTTTGTGGCTCCTGCCGTGCATCTTGTGGTATTTGGGGTTTGAACTTGATCTTTACTCCTACAGGCAATCACAATCCACCTTTCCACTGACATCGGGAGCAGAACACAGTTTGCAAAAGGAAAACCTTAGGGAGAAGCCAAAATAAGCTGTGCTGGAGAAGCAGGATCATTTGGGAGTTTTCCCCCTTGGAATTCAAGTGGGCGGTGACAGTGGCCTCAACCCAGCCAAGCTCCTGGATGAATGTGCGGCAAAGACCTTTCACCTCATAAACCTTTAATGTCAGAACAAATGTCCTTTGGCAACAAGATCTGATGGGATGATTGAATGGTGTCAAGATCAAATTTTAGACTGTTAACCTCTAAAACAAAGTTAAAATAGGAATAGATTTAACAGAAAGAAATAATACACAAGAGAAATCTTATGGGAGAAATGTTGGTTTTATACTCATAAATTTTCTGCGACTTTCTTTTAGACATTTCTGCCAAGGACTGTGATATGTTGGAAGAGAAACGGAAATATACTGTAGATACTATTGACTATAAAAAGCTGCTTTAAATGATAGAAATCAGTCAAGTTTCTGTCAATGATCAAAGTTATAAAATTAGGATCTTTTACTGCTTGATCAGGGTGAGAAAGAAATCTTCAGTAAAAGCAACCTCTAAAATTATCTTAATATTATTTCCACTATTCCACAGGTGTGCGTCTTTTCTCTGGGCTGTCAGATTTTTTTAATGTTCTTGATTCCGTTCCCTAAAAGCTGATCCTGTGGAGCAAAGGAATGGGTGTGGGGAGGAGGGCGGGATCAGGCACAGTGAGAAGGAAGGAACATCTTTCCTACTATCTCTGAATCTGAAATAGGCCACTACAGTGTGCCAGTGTGAACCCTGCTGTGTGCGCAGGGTACGATGCCAGCACTCAGGTGCTGAATGAAGTCTGTATAAAGAGGCTTCCTCACCCTGCCCCAGGTCTTCCACTGCCTGGATACCCTAAACTTAATCTGTCCCATCTGTCACCCCCACCCCCACCCCCAACTCTGGCTCAGCACTCGTGTCCTGAATTTCTAGCTCTGCTACTCTATTAATGAGCACATGTGTGAGGTCTGAGCTGTGTCTCTGGCAGGCAGCCTCTGGCTGTGCCTGTTTCATCACCCTTCTTTCCTCTGGGTCTTCAGGAACAGTTGAAGACACAACCTGTCCCCTAAGTGACCAGGAGGCTGTGAGTTCTAGTGGGATCAATCCTTCCTAATAGTTCCCTTCACTTCAGAGCATGAGTTTGATTTCAGCTCCTTCACTTCTTGGCCAGTTAAGTAGCTCTGTGAGTACTGATTTTCTTTGCTTTGTAGTGTAGAGTAAGCAGTCAATGAATACAGGCCATCTCTCATACCCCGAGGGGGCAAAAAGAACCGAGACTGCTCAGAATAAGGAGCACTGAAAAACAGGAAGATGATTGCATCTGGGTTTCCTAGCCAGAATTAGGCTGTGCTCTGGGCCGCACACCTCCAGGGGCTGCTGACTGGCTGAGGCAGAAGGTGATTAAAGCCAGCACTAAGACACTGCAAATCTGGAAAGCTTGATGTGAAGAATGGCCAGAAGGATGGAGGAGACTGAACCCCAGGGAGAGAGGACTGAATTGGCTATGCTCTTATATATAATGCCTGGGACGAAGAAGAAAACACTGTATTTGAGTAATTCTAAAAAACAAATAAACTAACTAAAATTGAGAAAAAAACTTAAGATCTGGGAGAGCAGATCTTGGCCCATTACATCTGAGAAGGATTCTTCCAAGAAATGAAATGAGCTGATTTGTAAAGAAGGGACCTTCCCATTCCTGAGAAAGCTCCAGAGGTCAGTCGCCTCTGGCAGTAAGGATATGCCTCAGAGGGGATGACAGCACACTGCGTGCCATGGACCTGCTGACCTAATGGATGCTGATGGCCAGAGGTAGCACTCTCTGTGTGGCCTCATCTGCCCGGGGCCTTTTTCCATGTTCCAGATGTGGAGCATGTGAGTGATGACAGACAGAACCAGGAAGGTCTCCCAGGATCCTTTGGACCACCTACTTAGCTCTGTGTGCTGCAGGTAGACCACTGGAGGTCCCTTTACATCACAACAGTACTTCACACAGTGGCTGCTATGGGGGGTGTCAGACTGCTCCCCATCCTCCCTGACAGTCCAGGAGAACCACACCAACATCTTTCTTTGCCACTGTGCAATATTTAACATATAGCTGTTGAGCCTCTATACTTATTGTTAGAAAGCGAGAGCTTCCATATTCCACATATAAACAACATGTTTATATGTGAGAAACAGATAACATTTTGTCAATTAAAAGCTAAATAAAAAAATTTAAAAAGCTAGAATAACAGGCTGGAGGGGACTTTTGTACTTTTGTAACTGGCAAATTTACAGTGCTTGGCTAGACTCAAGGCCTGCCAGGTTGGTTTATAGCTTGCTCTTTTTTTTTTTTTTAATTAAAAAAAATCACTTATAGGGCCGGCGGTATAGCTCAGCGGACTAAGCGCTTGCTTAGGTAAGCGTAGGAACCAGTGTTCGATCCTTGGTTCCCCTAGCCGCGCCGGCCCCGCCTTCGGGTGCGCTGAGCCGGCGATGCAATCCGGGCGTGGTGGCGCGCGCCTGTAATCCCAGCCCGTGGGAGGCAAAAAGCAGGAAGATCACTATGAATGTGGGTTGCATGCATAGTGAGACCCTGCACCAAAAAAAAAAAAAAAAAAAAAAAAAAAAATCACTTATTTGGTACAGTCTTGCTCTGCAGTTCAGATTAGTGGTGACCCTCCTGCCCCTGCCTCTCCAGAGCTGGGATTATAGTTGTATGCCACTATACCTGGTTTGGACGGCTGGCTCAGTGCCCGGGGCTGGCACAGCATGTTACTGGGGACTGAACTTGGATCCTTCCTTCTGCTTGCCAGGCAGGTGCTTAGACCACCAAGGTATCTCCCTGGTCCCTATGCTTGTTCTTGATTTTCTATAAAAATGCCCAACTCCCTATAGTAGCCTGCACCACTTTGGGCAGTTTTGGTTGCTAAAATTCTTTTTTTTTTTTTTTACTTTAGAGTAAAATCTACCCACTGCTTGGCTATATAGATTAAAATTTAATATACATACCCTGATGATTATATCTCTAACAACTTATTCTACATATCCAGTCTCCATGGGCTCAATGACATGTGTGTGAACATATTCATAGCAGTCAAGGGCTGGAAATAATTTAAATGTTTAACCGAGGAACTGATACTTCTGTATTATGGAATACCAGGTGGCTTTCTAAACACTTCCACAATTCTCCTGAACTAACAGGGAAAGACCTTAAATTCATGTTCATTTGTGAGGAAAAACGTTCTGGCTCAATAATATGTAGAATAATTCCATCTAGGTTATAGAAAATAAGAACATATACAAATAGATATTTAGGTTTTATCTGGAAAGATACTGGTAACTGGTTACTTCTAGTGAGGAAAACTGTAGGACTGATGGTCTGGTTTGGAGATGGGAGAAGGAGAAGGATGTGTGTGTGCATATATATGTGTGTGTGTGTGGGGTGTCATGTAGATATCCTTTTTTATTTACATTTTAATTTGTTTAAATGTTTTTACCCCACACATGCACCACTTTTTAAGATTTCTTTAAAATCTGCCCTCTTGTCCCTAGGTTCCATTGTCAGACCTTCTAAATAAATGAATCAGGGGCCGGGGAGATGGCTCAGAAGAATAAGTGCTTCCTTGGCAAGTACAAGGGCCTGAGTTCAATCTCCTGTTCTGAAAAAAAAAAAAAAAAAAAAAAAGAAAACCATCCTAAATAAATGAATCCATCCTCTTAAATCCTAGCACAGGACCTGCTTGGTTCTACCTCTTAAAGCTATACACATGTCTTTGTGATGTAGCAGCAGGCATTGGAAAACTTGTTCCACAGGCCCCTTAGCCCCATAACTGCCTCTTCCCTACCTTAGCCAAGGTTGGTGTTTTACTGGCGCTTCCTCCTCTGGCCATCTGGTCTCCCACCCTCAGCAGACCCAGATATGGGTGGTGCTACAGCAGGCCTGAGGGTACCCTGACAAGGCATAGGACAGAGTGAGGGAGTCCTGCCTGGCCAGCCCTGCCTAGGAGGCCCTGTCCCACAAGCAGTGGTGACAGTGATGCTGGGTGTGCCAAGGGGTGCATCTGGTGAAGAGTGGTTGGGAAGGGAGAGCACTGATTTCGTTACATGTGTTTCTGCACAGCATAGTCTAGTTTGCTAAAGTAAAAGAATATCTGAATTCCTTACATCTGTGGAGCTACTCTATAAATTTTATTTTTCTTTCTTTCCAGTATTGATCCCAGGGCCTGCACACTATACTATATCCCCAGCTGTCGCCCACTCTTCTTTTGAGGCAAGGTCTTACTAAATTTTAGAGTTACCTAGACTGGGTAACTTAAATTTGTGATCCCCCTGTCTTAGCTTCTGAAGATGATGAAATCATAGGCTGGGGCCACCATGCCTGGTTTACCCCATAGTTTTTAGTCATTTCGCAGATTAAATTTATCATTCACCACAACCTAGTGGGCACTGAGGTTCTACTTTTCTTACTTTAGGAGATGGCCTTGACAGAAGGCACTAAGGATGTAATCGAGTCTTCTGAGTCCTTACTGGGCCCTATTGATTGATTTCTCATAAAGACAAACAAGCAAAAGCAAATAAAATAAAACTCCCAAAAGACTTATTTGCCAAAATCTTATAATTTGGAAACACCAGGAAATGTTACTATACAGTTGGATGAAGCAGATGGAATGACTGTGCCAGTCATAAGGCACTCCTCCACCAAGCCCTTACTGAGCCCAGGCACAGGAGCTGGGTGTGTGGACCTTTCCCAGAGCCTCAGGAAAGGGTTAAGAGACCCACTAAGCTTCTTACTACAAGGAAGTAGAAATCCCTTCCTGAGGCTTTGTCCCAGGAACCCAGCACAATCTTGGCACCTGGGCTCATCATACCTTGGGGATGCCTCTTCCCAGGGGCTGGAAACCAGAGTGGCAGCTGATAGGTGGGAAAACAGAGGCTAAGAGGCCCTCTGGCAGCCGGAGGATGCTGGCTATCCAGGTGCCACCAATCTATCCGCAAATCTGCATTTATAGCACCAGGCCTGGGCTGCTCTGTATTGGCTCACGTGTCCTTGGGGCCTCTAGGAACTTTATTTCCCTTTTTAGGATGCTGCGATGCAGCGCTTGCCGGGCCGTTTTAAACCTAATTTCATCCGGGTAAACAAGTTTGGGAAGCAGAAGAACACATAGAAATGTTTCTTTATAGAGTCCGGAAGGAAGAAAAGGGCTTCTCGTCTTGCACATAGGAAATAACATTGTATTAGAGACTGTCTCTATTGGTGCTACAAACCCTCAAACGGGGGCTAGGGAGTAAAGGAGAAGGGGGCAGGGGGCAGGGGGCAGGAGAGGTTTGTGCAGGAAGTGGGGACTCTGGCTGCGGGGAGCGATGTTTAAAATATTTAACAGGCCAGCCTGACCAATCGGAGCTGTCACCAGGGCTCGCGCCGGCTCCTGGAGGCCCCCTGCTGGGCCATATGTTTTCCCTCTGCTGGCTCGCTGTGTGGAAGTGGGGGCCGGAGAGGGGCTGGCGGGCTGTTTACCAGCCTGGACGGCGCGTTTCCGCTTCAGTGCTGTTGTGGCTGGGGGATTTCCCTGCAGCTGGGCCAAGCTGGCAGGGCAGAGCCGAGACCTGTTGTCCTGAGTGCCTCGCTCTGCCTGAAGCCCATTGCTGTGGAGACTGGGGTCCAGAGCCGCCGTATCCCAGGCACGGCTGCAAACGCGCACTCCCCTGTGCAGCCCCGCGGCAAGGGAGGTAGGGCGATGGGACGGCCCGCGCGACAGCTCCTGCGCGGGTCAGACGTTGAGGAGCAATTGGTGCCTGCTTCGGGAGCGCAACCTCCCTGTCGTGCTGTCACCCTCCGAGTCCAGGACGACAGACAGCGCCCACCTCCTCTGCGGCTGGCGTCTTTGGAACGAGCTAGCCGAGTGGATGTCTGGGGCGTCAGGAATCCAGGGCGCTTCCTGTGGACATCAGGAGGGGCCTGGGCTTCCAGAGCCGACAGCAGATGTCTGCGCGAAACAGGCTCCCCACCTGCCAAAGCAACCGTCAGCTTCCTCTCTGGGCTTTGGGGCTCTGGCTCACAAGAGTTTTTGCAAAGTGTGTCGCGCACTCTGCGGTTTCCACTTTCGCTGAAGGCCAGCTTTGTCATCTTCCCAGAGTGAGAAATCAGGCGGCCGCGGGTGCTAAGATGGGAGGTAGAGGTGACAAGGGAGGCTACATGCTTGTTGCCACCAGGGAACAAGCCACCAGGGTTTCTTCCAGCCCACTCGAGGAGGGGACAACGGGACAGGTGTGCCGAGCTGGGGCTGCAACCCGGGACGCTGGCCAGAGACCAGAGCCCCTGTGTGCCCAGGAGAGCCCTAGCGAGTTCCGAAAACTTCTGTTCCCAAGCAGCTGATTCATTATTTTTATACTTATTCATTTTATTTTTCCTTTTAATCTTTAAGCAAGGTTTAAAATCCAGATGTTTACAAGCCATATTAGAAAATCACAACCAAGTAACTTGTTCAAAAAATTTCTCACTTCTATTTGCTGCTGACCATGATTTTAATTTTACTTTGGTTACCTGTAGCAACAGTTACACTAACTGATAAGCTTAAATAGCTGTATCTTTAGTGTTTTAATTTTAGAAACATCTCCTAGCCGGCTTCTGTGCAGAAAAAAAGGGATAGCACGCTTTTCTCCCACCAGATCTTCTTCCTCACTTTGTGACAGAGTTCCTGCCCTTCTTCCTATCTTGGATGCTATTGAGGAGGAGATATACTGTGTTTTTTTTTTTTTTTTTTTTAGACAAGGTCCTGCTCTGTAGTTCAGGCTGGCCTTGAACTCACTATGGATCCTGGGCTGGCTTCCACCTCATGGAGAGTGTCTTGTCTCAGCCCCCAAGTGCTGGGTTTACAGGCACACAGCACCATGTTAGGCTTACCATTAACTTTTTGAAGCACTGCACAGAAATGAAACTGTTCCCATTGAATACATCATCTAGGGCTTTCTTATCATATTGACCACAAGAGGTATTTTGAATTTGAAAATGTTAAAATGGGGAAAATGGGTACTTTTAGAATGTTTTGAATTGTGAGACATCACATCCTCCAATAAAACACACGTAGCATCTGCATTCTTTGATTACGTAAATATTGTCCACAGAGACCCTTAATTGCATTTCTACTTGTATACATTTTCCTTGCTCCAGAGTTAATAATGGCATTGACTTTTCAACTGCATCATTTTTGCTTATGTGTGATTCCCTGTGAGCTTCCCTTGGTGTGATGGACACACTGGTCCTCCACTGTGGCCTTCCCCTCCCTGTGAGGACATCGTTCTGTAACACTCATCTTCCTTCAGTCTCAGGTGGGGCTTTCCTCTGGTCCACTGGCATCCATGCCCCCAGTGCTCCCTTTAGCATCAGCCTGGAAGTCTTCTTTGCTTCTCTCCAGGGTTGGATCCCATGTTCTGGAGCTCACTTCTTCCTGGCTATTTCTTTCTTTGGCTGGAGCACTTCCTCTAGTACCTTTGTGAGCAAGGGTTCATGGCAGGTCAGTATTTGGAGGCCTCTAAGTATCTGTGCTCTTCCCTTGTACTTGGTAGTTTATCTGGGCATAGGACTCTGCTTTGGAGAGGATTTTTCCTTCATATTAGATGGCTTCCCTCCAAAGCCTGATGATTGAACGGGCATCAAGACATCATTCTAATGATGGATCTTCAAGTTTCTGCCTGTGGGACATAAGCCTCACTGCCAACTTTTGGGAGCCTGAAGGTGGGAGGGGCCAAGGACTTTTATAATCTAGAGTGCAGACTTTTAACCCTTATTGCTAGTGTGTTGCATGCCAACTCTCAGTTGTACCTGGTGTCTCAAGACCAAGTATTTCTCTCAAGTTTGGGTAAGGACAATGACCTGAAATCATAGGTATCTTAGTTACTTTTCTTTGGTTGTTGAGACAAAATATCTGACACCCAAGATTAAAGGGGGAAATATTTATTTAGCTCTCAAGTTTGTGGAGGTTTCAGTCTATAATCAGCTGGCTCCAAGAAGGGTGGTGTGGCAGGAGGCAGCAGTCCATGGCAGTGGGTGATACCAAAAACAACAAGAGAGTCTTATTTTCTCTCTTTAATTAATTTCTTCTTACTCATTAGCTTTTTCTGCTTCTGTAATGTTAACTTTTCTTGTCTTCTGTTGTCTCTGTGTTCTCTTCTTGTCCTTTTAAGTCTAGACAGTTGTATGCTGAGAAACGTTTGATAAATGGTACTTGCAGGAAGGGAGGAGCCCTGGTTTGTAGCTCCTTTGGTGTAAATACTTCCAATGGAATTAATTCCAGGCCACAAAAAAGGACTGCTCTACACATGCAGTTGGAAAGAAATGCAAAGTAGGATGCTTTTATATAATATTTCCACATGTTCAGTAGACACAACACATGTAAATGATCACAGGAGAAACCATAAGTCTTATGGAATGATAAGTTGTGAGACTATGTTAACTTTGCTTTTAATGTAAGTTTTAAAAATATACACTTAGGTAATTTAGTTTTAAACATGACTATGCTTCATGACCAGCTAGAAAAATTCTCAAAAATGTGACAATCAGTTCTTACAAGTCCCTATCCACTGGCCCTAACATACCAACAGGTTTGTGCCTTCATAATGGTTTTATTGTTTTTCTTGATTTTGTTTTGTTTTTGTAGTATAGGGAGTGCCTCAGAGCTATATTCCCAGCCCTTTCAATTTTTTTTTTTTTTTTGTTTTGAAACAGGAGTCTTACTTGGCTGCTAGATTGCCTAGGCTCAATTTGAATGTACAGTCCTCTTGTCTCAGCCTCCCAGAGTGCTGGAACTGCTGGTATGCACCCTTGCACCCAGCTAGCGTTTTAGTAACGATCCATTTTCCATGTGCTGCTCTACGGCATATAGTCACCTTGCTTTACATTTTGCCAGTACCATGGTTATCCTTCCATGAGTCCTGTTGTTTAATTGAAACGAAGGAATGAGGACGCCTCTGTGGAATGAGACAATGCTTGACCAGGCAGACTAGTAGAGGGGTAAAATGGTGGCATGCAGGAAGGAGATGGTCCCCGTAGGTGGTACTCTGGAGGAAAGTAATATGCATAGGACTGGGTGTGAAAGCTCTAGGACAAGGAGGGAATTGCTGCTACCTTTTCATTCAGATCTGATCTCAGGTTGTTCAAAGGACACTGACTGTGTGTGATTTTAGCAAATTTCTGAAGTGGTGCTAAGCAAGCCTATCACTGTGAAAGGCCTGTTTCCTAGTGCCAAGTGCCTGCCTGGAGCTTTGCATGAGATGAGCTCAAGGCAGTTTACCAACAGTGCCTCAGTGCCACACCTCATGTGGGAAAAGAAAGTCATCCCCATCTTACAGGTGTGTAGAGCAACTATAGCTAAGCCTGGCCCATCCACCTGCAAATCCAGTGATTCTCTTTCAGTGGCCACAGAATCTTGGACACTAAGTTGTTTTCTGCTTCTGTCTAGCCAAATTTTTTTTTGGGGGGGGGCAGTATTATCTGAACTATACATGAGTCCTGAATGGGCTGGTTTGCTTTGCAGCCGTTTGGCCTCCCATACCTTATTTATATGGCTTATTCTGTAGCACATTGCCCAGTGTAACTTCAGTGTTGGCAAGAGACACTTATACCACTTGGGTACAAATTCGGAGGCCAGGTACAGTGCTGTGGTTTGGTCTCTGTGATGAGCAGTGACAAAGCATTGTTAATAGCCAATATAGATAATAGATGTTTTGAACATTTCTTATGTGCTGTATATGGATTTAGTACTGTAATACATGATCACATTTAAATTCTTTAAATCTTCACAAAAACAATTTGTATTAACATTTTCCTTATTTTGAAGATGACAAAGGTGAACCTTGGAGTGGCTGAGTAAATTACCTGAGTACTCACAGCTAGTGGGTGGATTTTTTTCTTTTTCTTATGTATTTGGCAGAGGGTTTTGGTCCTTGACACCGAAACCAAAAAAAAAAAAAAAAAAAAAAAACCAAAAAACAAAAAACAAATAAACAACCTCCCCTAAGAAACAATTCAACCAAAAAAATACAGTAAAATAGAAAAAGGCCAAAACCAAACAAGGCAACTGGTAGAGGGTTTCACTGCATAGCTCAGACTCGTAGTGATCCTCCTGTTTTCAGCCTCCCCAGTGGGGATTACTGGCATGCACCACCATATCTGGTCTTTCTGGCTGGCTCAGTATGCTGGGGCAGGACTGACGTTACCTTGGTGCTGGGGATTGAACCCTGGTTCCGGTGCTTGTTTAACCATGTGCTTAGTCTGCTAAGCCATCTCACCAGTGGGTGGATTTGAATCAAAGCTTGTCCAAGTCCAGATCTGTTGGAGGGGCTGTTGTGTTGCCTTTTTACTTGATTCTTCAGAGACATTCTATGGGCTAGGTGGACAGGTATGGAGCTGAATCAGGCCTCCAGCAAAGGGTTAGCCCAGGATCTTCCACTGGATCCAGCAGAGAAGCCCTTTATTCTGTGGTGGTAGAGTCCTCCGACTGTGAATCAGTGAATTGGTTTTCTGTGTCCAGTGCTGTGTGAAGCAAGCTCTCCTTAGGTAGACAAGATGAAATCCACACCATGAGAAAAACAGAGATAAAGACTAAGGGAGAAAGTTCTTACCTAATGCCATCCAAATCTTTGCCTTAGGCTCAGCCTCCTAATGCGCATGTGATATGTAGTATAAGGTAGGCATCTTAGCATTGCAATGTGTTACTTGGTATGTTTACCTTGAGAAGCAGGAAAGCAGTCCTGGCACTGACAATATGAACAATAGGTGACACTAGTGAGTAAGGTGTGGGTCCCTAGGCTGTATAATTTCATGGGCCAGATTTTTTGTTGTTGTTGTTGTGGAAGGGGCCAGGAGTTGAGGGTAAACATCAAAATTTCCAGGTTTTAGTTTGCCAGACAGGTTTAATTTGCTAGAAGTTTTAAAGTTATCCTTACAAAACCATTTGTTCATTTATTTTTTCGTTCATTCATGCATTCATTCATTCCTTCAACAAGTCTAGCACATAAGCCCTGAGGTTATAAAGCAGTTGACAGCCAGGTTCCTAGAATACCATAAAAGGTCATACTGGTTATTCTGCTCTTCACTGCACTTGGTAGCTTTGGTTACCTTCCAGAATGTAGGGGAGAGAATCTGAAGTTGCCTGTCACTGTTGTTGGTAATAATTTAAAAAGCTAATGATAAGCTAGAAAAGGTACAGGGAGGAGAGAAGGGACCCATGAAGGTTGGTGTAGCATGGCCCTGGATGGGTGTGAGGAACTGAGGGAGGCAAACAGCACAGCTCTTGATGCAAGGGCCATGTCTTAATCATTTTCCTGGTAGCTGGGACACAATACACGACATCTACAACCTAAGAGAGTAGAGGTTTCTTCTGGCTCATGTTTTAGAAATTTCCCTCCTTGCATTATGCAAGGGTCTGAAACAGGAAAGCTCTCATTGCATGGCAGCCAGGAAGCCCACAGAGAAAGGAGCTGCAGATGCAGGTAAACCCAGGCCCTGGTCCAGGGACCCATCACCTGTGACTAGTCCCTGCCTCCCAACAGCAAGCTAGCTCTGCTGCTCCTGTCATCCAATTACTTTCCAAATACAGGCAGCTTTTGGAGCCATTTTTGATCTAAATCATAAGAGGCCAGTATCCCAGGAGCCGTAAGAGGCATGAGGGCTTGCAGAGCCCAGTTCCTGCATGCTGTGCTCCAAAGTACTTTGCACTGAAGTACTCCAGGCAAGTCTTTCTCTCTGAGCTACATTCTTAGCCACAGTTTGTAAGAGTCTTGAAACCATTGGCATGGAAATCTGAAAAGTTTCTAGTAAGCCAACTTAAGAGAATAGAAATAGGGCCAGGGAAATAACTTGGCAGTCTGAGTGCCTGCCAGGCAAATGTAAGGTCCTGAGTTCGATCCTTGGTACTATATACCAGAACCACAGGAGTGCCAAGCTGCTTGGAAACTAAGTGTGGTGACACCCACCTATGATCCCAATGCTGAGGAGGCTGAGACAGGAGTATCACTATGAGTCTGAATTGCACATCAAGACCATGTATCAAATAATAATAATAAAAAATTTTAAAAAGAAATAGAAATAAATGGTATATTACCTATCTAATTTAATGTGATTGACAAGTTATTTTTTGTATGATCTGTTAGTTTTGCAGATTCATTCACAACCACCTTCATTTCTCTGAGCTGGCTTTAGTTTCCAAGGCCTAATCTTTTGCTCAGGTGGTGACGGTGGTGTGTTCAATCCAGGCAGCCCTTTGACCAGGAGTGATGCAGCTTGTAGCCTGATCCTAGATGGTTCCACCTCCTGGTGTTCACTTCCTTCGATGGGCCCCTCACAGGATCAGGATCTAATGAGTTTTAAACCACACTGCAGATCTCATGAGGAACACTTCCTCTTGGATCACTCAGACAGTAAGCCAGCGGTCATGTCACAGGGCTGGCAGAAAATTTGTACAGAGGCTCTGAAGCGAGAAACCTAGGCATCTAGGCAGCCAGTGAGGGCCTGTGTCCAAGAGCAGATAAATACTTGCACTGAGAGTGCTCAAGCTCTCGTGTGACTGGAGCCCTTGCTGGACTGCAGCCGTGGGAGAGCTTCTGAGCAAGCACCATCCAGCTGAATCACTTCCAGACTTTCAGTCCTGGAAACTGTGAAAGAGAGTGTGGGTTTGTTGTTGACAGAGACTGTGGCTGGGGGTAATTTGTTATGCAGCAACAGGTAACAAATAGAAGGAGGGGAGCTTGTAGTTCTTTCCCACTGTGCATATTCTCTCATTATTCGCACAGGCAGAGCTGTCCCTGTCCCAGGGTAGGGGATGGGGCATCCTCTCTTTCCTGGTTAGCTGAGGGAATGGCAGTTCGATTTGAAAATAGAAGGGGATTTTCTTTGTAATCATTGCTATAGACTGTTTTGGGAATGATAAAGCATACCCCAAATCAGCAATATGAGGTGGGACTTGTCATCTTGTTCCATTTCAGTTGGGAGAAACACTTCTGTGTACATGCAAGCTTTAGAAATTAGTCTAAATAAGAAAAAATAAAGTTTAATTATTTCTTAATATAAAAACAATAATACCAGTGATATAAAAAATATAAAGCCAAAACCAATAAGTGCCATAATTACAGTATCCATATATAGATATGGTTAAACTGGAGCATATCTTTAACTCCTTCTACCTCTGTACACAGTCTCTATACAGCTGGAATCGGTTCCAAGACTCACACAGACCCCAAATACAAGAAATCCAAGTTCCTTGTATAAAATATGTGGTGTTTGCACATCATGCACATACGTCCTTATATCCTTCATTTCCAGATTACTTAAATACCCAGTTGTATGTAAATGGTTTACAAATAGTTGTTATACACCACTATGTCCAAGAACAAATGAAGTTGGATGTAGTGGTGCACATCTGGAATCCCAGTACTTGGGAGGCTGAGGCAGGAAGAGCACTGAGTTTGAGGCCAGTCTGGGGTATAGTGAATTCAAAGTCAGCCTGAACTACATTGTGAGACTCTGTCTCAAACAAATAAACTAACCCATGAACAAATTAATGATAAGAAAAAAAGTCTACATATGTTCAATATATAGGCAGTTTTTGGCTAAATCTTGCATGTATAACCCATGGATATAGAAGGCCAGCTGTACATATTTCATTTATTTAAATTTATGTATTTGGTGCAGGGTCTTGCTATGTAGCTTGGACTTATAGTGATCCTTTTGTTTCAGCCTCCCCAGCACTGATAGTATAGGTGTGTGCCACCATGCCTGGTTTTGGTGATTGGCTTGGGGGCCTGGGGCATGGTTGGCAAGATATGTGGTATCGAGGTTCAAGCCTTGATCCTTGCATTTGCCAGGCAGGTGCTTAGACCACTGAGCTCCAGCCCCTGTGCATAATTTATATAGATAATATAATATGTACATTTTATGACTTGTTTTTATCTTAAATGTGAGCCTGTGTTTATGTTATTAATATATTTTGTCATCTACAGTTGTAATTTTAACCAGTTGCATAATGTTCTGTTACACAGATGTATCTTAATTTCTTATGTCATTTGCCTTCTGTTGTATATCAGTTTATTTCCACTCTTGCTGTTCTGCATAATGCTAAATAATAATGTAGCTAAGTATTTGTACCTACCTGGACTTTGGGATAAATTATTTTAAAAAATTATTGATTCATAGTAGATACACATTTTTGAAGTGTTATTTTATTTTTAATTGACACATAATCATTATATTACATATACATTTTTAAAAGACTCCTTCCCCAACATATTGCCTTCCAGAGAGGTTGTACAAGTCTATACTCACTGAGATTTATTAGTATATGTATTTCCTGCTAGCACTGAGTAATTGTATTTTTATTTCTTCTGGCCTCGTGCTTAAATGGGAAGCACAGGATTTTTCAAAAAGTATAGTTTACATTTAGAACTCGGCAGCAGCTCTGGGTGTGAGCAAATTCTAGGATAACACAATACCCATTGAAAACATGAGGGAGCTGAGGTGATGAACTGACCGTGTCTATTCTAGATTATGCTTAGGAAATGACAAGAAGAACGTTGAGAATCATACATGTGTGTTCAGGACGTAAGAAAGAGAGCCAGACATAAATATTCAAATGCTCCAGCCCTGTAATTATGCTTTTGGGAATTTACTCTAGAGAAAAAATCTCAGTGAATAGAGAAAGACTATATACAAGGAAAAAAGCCTTTATTAACACTGCTTAAGTTAGAGAAACATTGTAAACAGTTTAAGAGGAGAGAAATAGTTTCAGGTACTGGGTTATATCCCTTCCATGGAATATTATACACTTGTTAAATTAGTAATTATAAAGTCTATGTAGAAACATGAGTTTGTTCATGATATTAAGTGCACAATAAATAAAATGTGAACATTTAAAACTACTAGTTAAGGGCTGGCAAGATAGCTCAGTGAACTAAGCACCTGTTTAGGCAAGCAGAGGGACCAGGGTTCGATCCCTGGTATTACATGCCGCACCAGCCCTACTCCCCCATGGGGAAGCTGAAAATAGGAGGATTACTATGAGTCTGAGCTGTGTAGTGAGACCCTGTACAAAACAAAACAAAACACAACAAAACACAACACTACTAGTTGAATCCACATGGACAAAAACTGGAAGGATATATAAAGATTACTTACATTTGTGTGAAAGAATGACTTAGTGTGTTAGTCTGTTTTTTGTTGCTACAACAAAATATTGGAGTCTACATAATATAGAAAATAAGTTTATTTTATAGTTCTGGGTGGAAGCTGGGAAGGCCAAAGGCACAGCGGCAGCATCATCTTTGCTTCTGATGAGTGCCTTTTGATATTACATGCTCCATGCATGGTTGAAAAGCAGATAGTCCAGGGGCAGTGACAGAGGGCTGACCCCCTAGACTGTCTATTTGCTAAGTCATGTCCACAAGAAAAGCATTTATCCACCTGCAGGGTTTGCTCCATGACCTGAACATCTACTAGCCCACCACCCAGTCCTTCCCCAGAGTACTTAAACCTCAACCTGAAGCCATGTTAAAACCATAGGAAATTTCACATTTGAAATTTTTCTGTAAGGTCATCATTATTTAGTTACAGTGAAAAATAGTCATTTTTTCTAAGTGGGGGAAAGATTTGTGTAAGGAGGCAAATAAATGTCTTCCAAGGACAGCCATGGAGATGTCTGGCCAGCACTGGGCGTGCCACTTAGCAAGGTGTGGCTGACGGTGGATGGAGGTGGGCCTGGGGGCAGAGAGAGCTGGGCTGGGAGCCGAGCTCCACTTCATACCTGTGAGCCTGGACAAGTGCTTCGACTTGTATGGCTTAGAGAGCTTTCAAAGTGGATGAATAGGGCCTATGTGTGCAGTGCGTGTGGTGCGCACCAGGGCTGCTTGGAGGCCGGTATGTGCTGGGTGACCAGGGAATGGTGACTGTAAGATGTGGTGCTGCTCTTTCTCCCTTTATATGTTCAGAATTGCTACCACAATGGGGAGAAGGAAATGTAGTTTAAAAGCAAATATTTGGTAGTATGTTTCTGTCCAGGAAAGTAACTGTGGACTACACAATTCTTTCCAGGACAGAAGAGAGTGAGAGAAGGCTCCTCTTCAACAGCATCTCCTTTGCCTCTCTATTGAGTAATTTATCTAGATGTTTTGATTGATAAGGATGTAGTATAAAAAAGATCACAAGACTGTAAATCTTCTGCTATGCACTGCAGGAGTACAAGTAGTCATGAAAATGCAAAGAGCTGGCCATGGTGGCACACGCCTGTGATCCCAGCACTCCTGAGGCTATTGTGGCTTGCATCTGGATGTTCCCCTGAAGTCTTACATGCTCATAAGTGAGGCTTTTGAGACTGGCTGGATCAGGAGTGCATGACTCTAGATCAGTCCCCTGGTTGATTTAGCATAGTTCTGAATGTGGATGATGGACTTATTGAAAAGGGAAGACTCACCCTGGGCATGGGTGGTGCCAACCATTAGGCTTGTAGCCTGCATGGAATAAAAAGGGAGAGAGGAAGGAGCTCCTGCTTCTCCCTGCCTCCCAGATGGTCGTCTCTCCTCAGCCCTGCCCCTCTGCCCTGCTGCTCAGTCAACTGTGGACTAAAGCACTACAAACTGCGAGGTAAAATAAACTTTCCTACTTTAATTTGTGGATTTTGAGTATTTTGTCCCAGCAGTAAAAAAGTAAGACAGAGGCTGAAGCAAGAATACTGTGAATTTGAGCTCAGCCTGGGCAACTTAGTGACTTAGTGGGTCCTTTTCTCAAAATTAAAAATAAAAATTAATTTAGCTTGGGGATGTAGCTAAATTCACAAACTCTGGGCTCAATCTGTAGGTCCCCAGTACTGCTTAAAAAAACAAAAAAGAACAAGAATAGGAGAAGAAAGAAAAGAAAAGGTGAGGGCCAGAATTTTTAATTATTATTATGGTTATTATTGGAAATATAAACTTTTTATATTTATTTTTTTATTGAAGAACAAATAGCAGTGAGACAGTTTCAAGACAAATTAACAGGACAGATTCGATAAATTAACACATTGCAAACTGTTTTCATAATGTTTTCGTATCGTACAAGGTGCATACATGATATACTTACAGACATTATTATAGCAGATGTCTCTAATCAGTGAAATAAGAGAGTGTAGCTGTTTACTTATCTTATTTTTTATACCTGAATTGTATCACAGATTCAATAATTAATACTTTCTACCTTGTTATCTTCCTAGTGTGGAAATACAAAATCTTAACTGTTGGGAGCGGTGCAAGCAGCAGCTCAGGATCCCTGGGTAACAATGTAACAACTTGGTGCTCCTTGTGGGTTCCGCCTTGGTATGTTCGGAATAACAGGAAGTAGAGTGTGGCCCTGCCCTGTCTGTCGATCTGGACAGAATGAGGGGGCTGCCTGGCAACAGAGCGGGATTGGCTGTATGCTAATATGTGGCTGCTGATGATTGGCTTAGCTATACTATAAAAACTGCTGTGCTTCCGCAATAAAGCGAGATCTCCCCTTCTAAGAAGAAGGCAAGGTGTGTCTGAGTTTTCCTTTCTGCGCCCGACAACTGGCGCCCGACACTTAACACTACCTATCTCTGTGTTACTTTCCAAAATCTTTTTAGCTCTCCTTAATTTTGTGGTTTGAAGTCAGTACTGAGAGAGTGAGCAGCACAGAATTTTGCTTTCTGTGATAGCAACATCATTTGTCAGTTACATTTAGATTTCTAAGACCTCCAACTTGGGAGAACTCATCAAGTGGAGAGAGAAAACAGCTGACTCTGGAACAGGTGCCTAGACTCTGACCACCTGATGTCTGCAGAGAACTCTGACCAACAGAAGCCTGCATGTGTCCGCCCAGGAAATGCAGGCGGGGAAGACAGGGGAGGTTCTCACCTCTGTGCACTCCTGCTGGGAAAGACACCAGCACGGTGGATACTAAGTCCTTTTTGAGAAATTCCTTTTCTTTTTCCTCTTCCAATACTGTAGCAGTCAGAGCAGCATGAAAACTGGAGTCATTTGAGCATCCAGATGCAGCTTTCCAGGCAGCTATGTGGATAGATGCAATTTTAAAGGAAAGCTCTTTGGCTGAGTATTCCATGTTACATAGGATGGGGGAGGGGTAATTACGATCTGGTCTGTTTCTGAGCAAAGGAAAACAATGTTCATTCCAACCCCTTTTCCCTCCATGTATGTGTCTCCTCCATACACTGAAATGAGGAAGATTGGGAAACTTCGGTAGCAGTTGCTCCAGCCTCTTGAGGGCTGCTGGGCTTGCTGCAATACCTTCAAACAACTTTGTTGATCACTGTTTTAAAGATCCCAGGATAGCTGTTCTGCATCCTCCTTGATAAACTAATGTCAATGTGTCACATTCTGTCATTCAGTGATTTTTATTATACCAACATTAGTGAAAATTTTATTTTTTTAAGGTGTGTGTGTGTGTGTGTATGTGTGTGTGTTTGTGTGTGTATGTGTACAGGGTCTCACTATGCAGCTTGGACTTGTAGTGATCCTCCTGATTGCTGCCTCCCTAGTGCTGGGATTACAGGAGTGCGCCACTATGCCTGGACTCCATTGCTGGCTCAGTGTGCATGGGGGTGGAGCCAGCATGGCATGTAGTTGCATTGAATCCTGGCCCCTGTGCTTACCTAAACAAGTGATTAGTCTGCTGAGCTATACTGCCATCCCTGAAAATGTTATTTTTGTAGTGCTTGGAATTGAACTCAAGGCCTAATGCATGCCATCTGCCACTGAGCTGCACTTCCAGCCTGATAGTGGACATTTATCTGTTTTTTTTTGGGGGGTACTGCACATTGAACTTGGGATCCTGCACTTGCAGGTAGGCACTTATGCCTCTGAGCTAACTTCCTAGTGCTGGAAATTTAAAAATAAACTCTTCCCTAACTCATGCACAAGCATACTACCACAATAAAACACTTCCAGCTATGTCGCTACAGTTGACAGAGAGAACTGGTTGAGTATGAGACACAGCTTTATAAAAACAGTATTTTAAAATATGAGGTGTTGGGCTCAATCTCCAAATCCCTAGCACAAAAAGAGTATTTTTTTTTTCAAAAAGTATTTTTGAGAGAGAGAGAGCAATGAATACAAAAGAGTTTGCTCCTCTCACTGCAAGTCTGTGTCCTCAACAGTCATCCTTCCTTCAGGAACTTCCAGCAGGAGTAGACACTGACCCAACACTCATATGTGTCCCCAGCCTCCAGAGGACAGCCACACACACAGCTTGTCAGGCCTCTGGTAAATCGCATATCACCATCCTCTTTCAGGCAGCCCCAAGGTGTCTATAAGTGGTTCTCTTGAGCTAAGAGTTCATGAATGACAGCCCAGAGGCTGCATCTGGCCTGTTGCCATGTTTTTTTTTGTTTTGTTTTGTTTTTTATGAGTAGCCCATGAGCTAGCATGGGTTTACCTCACTAAAGTGGCAAAAAAAAAAAAAAAAAGGCAAGAGAAGACTACTGTTTCATGACATGTGAATAGAATCACATGAAATTCAAATTTAAGCATCCCCAAATAAAGTCTTATTGGAACACTTATCTATGTCCCATTTGTCACTCTACTGCTGTCTTCATACAACAGTGCAGTGTTGAGTGACTGTGGTGGACACCACATGGCCAGAAAATCCTAAAAAATGTTTGCCATCTGACCCTTCCCAGAATGAGTCTGGTGACCCCTGTGTCAGCACCTCTCCTCACTATGGAGTTGTTCTCCTTGCCTTCTCCACAGCCAGGGAAGCATGTGACTTGTACTGGTGACAAGAGCCATCTCATTTCCAAGGTAAGAAAACCCAAAGGCTGCCTCTCCCTCTCCAGCCTGCTTGTTGATAGGGTTGCTTCAACTAAGCTCACAGGTGGGAGACAGAACAGGGCAAGACACAGGAAGGAGGAAGCTATCTGCTCTGGGCCTAGATGTTCATGGAAATCATTAGGACATGAGATAATTAGGACTTGCTGTTTTCTGGTTGTGATTCTACTTCAGGAGAAGTAAATCAACAGGGATATGGGATATGGGAGTCAAGGACCACTCACTCCTCTGTCAGACTGTATTTGGGCCCATGAGTGGGGACAAGGAAAACCAGAGAAGGAGCTACCCACACAGGGAGAGGGAAGAATCAAGATTCTGTGTTGGGTGGACCAAGACTGTGACTCATTGTGGAGACAGGTGGAGAACTGGCCATGTAAATGTGGGGGAAGCCTGACTTGGTGAGCTACTGGCAGTGGAAATCTTGAATGAGAACACCAATGGTGGAAGTGCAGATAGAGTGAGAAACAGGCTAAGGGCTCAGGCTGGGCCCTCCAGCATACAGAAGATGGTAGAGGAAGAACCTAGGAGGGCAGAGTGCTGAACTTTTCATTCTTGGTCCTGGATACAATGCCTGGCACACAGTATGTGTCAAATAAGGTATGGGTTGGTCGTATAAGTGAACTTGAATCCCAGTGAACTAGTACCTTCCACACTAACAGGTAATAACAGCCACACACAGTCACCTGTCATCCTGCCCTCCACCCTTCCTCATCTGGCCTCTCCTTTTCTTTTGCCTTCTTGTCTGATCTACATTACCCGTTGGAGCACCCAGGCTCCCTGGCTTGAGCACATCAGCTCTGGGTGATGATGGTTTCTGGTTCAGTGAACAAGCCAGTGGAGACTTTTTTTTTGCCTGTACACTGTACCTTGTTTTAGAAACGTGATACTTGGTCCTATTGCACTGCACCTTCTTTTGGGAAGCATGTTTTAGTTGGCAAATGCCATTTTGATTTCTACTTCCACTTCTTAGACTAATGCCTCCCAGATTAGTGTTATCTGTGATCTTAGAAAATTCCCGCCGGGCGTGGTGATGCATGCCTGTAATCCCAGCACTAGGGAGGCTGAGGCAGGAGGATTGTTGTGAGTTCGAGACCAGTCTGAGCTACAAAGTGAGCTTAAGGCCAGCCTGAACTGCACAGTGAGACCCTGTCTCAAAAAAGACAAAAAAAAAAAAAAAGAAAAAAAAAGAAAATTCCCATGTATATCACTGGGGAAAGCCAGAGGTGTTCCCCATAGGCTGCATACTTTCAGGTCTGGGCTGTGTCATTCATAGAGACCCATGTGGGTGATATTATTCAGCTCTTGGAACCCATACTGAAGACAGACAAGATCTGTCCTATTTCCTCTTACTTGATGAAAACTTTTTTTCATCAATGAGGTCACATTGCTCCCTCCAGTTCTATCTCTTGCTCATTTCTTATTCATACAGTTTATCTGCCATTGAGAGCATTAAACAGGTCCACCAAGATTTTATCTGCACATAGCATTAGGGTGAGTGCAAACTGCTTGTTTATTCTTGCTGGGCTCATTCTTGACACCATAGAGAGGAGGACTTGTACTAAAACCTTTCTGGGAGGTGGCTGGAGGGGGCACAGGAAGTCAGAGAGACCAAACAGGGACCAAGGCCACTCTCAACTCCAGGCACTGTGTCACCAAGTGATGTAGACTTTCTCATTTTAGGTACACAGTAGCCCAGAGAGATTGATACTATTATTTTTGCTTTCCAGGCTTGGCAGGAAATGCCAGAGGCAGAGCTTCAATTTTTCACCCTTTGCACTGATTCCTAGTGTGCTGTCGTGAATATTATCACCACAGAAGTAGAGATTTCTAAGCTCAACTTTACACACCACAATGGTAAGATGTCTTCACGATATGTAGCTCTGTTCTCTCAGGCCCAATCCCATCTTAATTGTCCTGGACATTTCTGCTTGGACACCCTACTGAAAGCTAGAGCTCATTGCTTAAGTTCAAACATTGTGATTTGTTGAGCTTTTCCCTCCTAAATATAGGCCCCCTCCCTTCCCACCCTACCCTTGTAGAGGCATGTGATTTTTTTCAAATTTCTCAAAGTACCAGTTATTTAAAACCTCTCCCTTTATCTGCAGAATATTTTTTGCCTCTCTTGTTTCCATCTCCACTATCACTACTTGGGGCCTCACTCCCTATGGTTCTCCAATAGCAAAATCTCTATCCAACTTTCGTAGTTTAAACACAGCTTGCTCAAGTCCGTTCCTTCAATCCCTGGACCTTCATTTAGTACTTTGGAATCAACTGGTAGGATGTATAAAGCACTGAGCATTAGCCAGCATCCTGGACACCCCCTTTTTCAGAAGCCACACCAGTTGTATTTATTTCTGAGATCATGAACACTCAGGTTCTGCAGATCAGATGCAGTCCCCAGGCATTAAGGAGGTGGAACTCTGCTGTATTCTTGTTGGCTTTCTGGACTGGATAGAGGCTGTTAGGTTATGCTGCTAATGAAGAGTCCATATGGTAGGTGAAAGCTAGCATCACTGTGCTTTCCCACATTTCCCCTGACAATACCTGCTGTTTCCCAGCTACTTATTCAGGTAATAGTGCTCCCATTAAGCCTTTGACCTCCCCACTAGAGGGTGGTCCTTTAGGCTTAGCAGCTGCAGTATACTGGTTCTCTTTTCTTTTCTTTTTATGTATTTAGTAAGGGTCTATAGAGTCTCACTACACAGATCAGACTCATAGTGATGCTCCTGTTTTCAGCCTCCCAAGTGCTAGGATTACAAGGAGAAAACAACCATGCCTAGTCTTATTCATCATCTCAGCATACCCCAGGGATGGGGCCGGCCTGGCTTGTGGTATCAGGAATCAAACCCCTGCACTCTGCCTAAGCAGGCACTTTAATCCACTGAGCTATCTGGCTGGCCCAGTTTATGGGTTTTCTGATCAGCCTTCTCTGACCTCTCTTCCAGTAGCTAGTCCTGTGGTTGGCAGATCTGGCCAACTAAACCAGAATGTAAGGGCAGCATCTCTTTTTGTGTTCCATATAACATTAATGCTACAATGTCTACACAAAGGAGAATTCCATGGCCCAACAGTTGTGCATCTTTATGTGAAAAGCTCCGAGTACTAAATGAAGGTCCAGGGATTGAAGGAACTGACTTGAAAGCTCCGAGAAAATCTGCAGAAAAAAATTTTTTAATTATGTTCAGGCTAAACATATTTTCTAAACATATCTGACATGGAACTACTCTTTCTCTTCATCCTCCTCTTTTCTTTAAACAATTAAGAACAGCCTTTCAAAAGCAAAATTCTTGGCTCTTAAAATCTAGCTGTTTGGACTACATTTCCAAGTGATTAACTCTTCTTAGCAATAGATTGCCTTCTAATATTTTCTTCCATGATTTTCCTGTGATGACTTCAGGGGACTCTCTCCAGCCACTATAAGTGTTTTATAAAGGCTTGGCCATTTTCTAACCCCTTGGGTATTTATCCGCTGCACAGAAAGTCAGCTCACACCTTTCAGCAAGAAAAATGTGAACTGTGAAGAGGAAAGACATGACGAAGCTACCCAGGCACAATGAGAAGCTGCTCTAAGTTTTTCTCTGGACTGAGGGCACCAAGTTCCTATTCAGTTGAGAAAACCATCCTTACAATTCAGAGAAGCTTTCTCATTGTTAAGCAGTACTGGATCTAGAAGCTTAGATGTGCAATGCTGTGCTGGTCAGCACAGCCCCTCCCCAACTTACCCTGTTTAGGGAGCAGGTTTCAGCTTCCAGGCTCCGCCCAATGCCTCTCATGAAGTGTGCTTCTCGAGGTGGGGCAGGCTATGAAAGAAGAGTAAGTAGTGATGTACAGGTCAAGAAGCACAAGTCTGCCGGGCGTGGTGGCGCAGGCCTGTAATCCCAGCACTCGGGAGGCTGAGGCAGGAGGATTGTTATGAGTTCAAGACCAGCCTGAGCTACAAAGTGAGCTTAAGGCCAGCCTGAACTGCATAGTGAGACCCTGTCTCAAAAAGACAAAAAAAAAAAAAAGAAGTACAAGTCAACTGTAAAGTGCTCTTAGAAGAATATGAGAAAATGGGAAGGACGAAAGGAAGGAAGGAAGGAGGAAAGGACGGAAGGAAGGAAGGAAAAAAAGAAGGCAGACAGGCAGGCTAGTGGTACTCAGAACTTCCCTTAGGAATACTTGTGGGAATTGGCAGGCAGAGGCTCAGTTTTAGCAGGCTAGTTCCAAATATGGCTAGACCTGAGGGAGCGTGGGCAACAGGAGAGGAACCTGAGTGGGGATTCTTGGCAGTTGTCCTTACTCTGTTTTCTGGATGACTGGGCTGGAAAGAAAGGGAAGGTAACCTCCTTGCTCTGACTGGAGAACAGCATGAAGTCCCCTATCCTGGAGAGAAGGACAGACCTGGGAGAAGGGAGGTTGTCCCCTCCTTGGCTTTCAGATACTGAGGTAGCCTCTTTGCTTCACCATGAGAGGTACCGTGCACAGAGCATAGTAAAGAGGTTGCTGAGAGGAAGAGGTTAAATATCTATTCTGGCTGTGTGGACCTAAGTGAGTTTCTTAACTTACCAGAACTTCAGAGCCTTAATGTATAAGCACAAACACCAAGATAGTACAGGCTGAACATCTTTTATTCAAAATGCTCTAAAAGCTAAAACTTTGAGTGCTGTGTGTGGAAAACTCCACCCAGATTCATGCACAAAATAATTTAAAATATTGTATCAAAATAACTTCATGCTGTATATAAGGTATATGGATAACAATGAGCTTTGTGTTTAGACTTAGGTCCCTCATATTTTAAAATCCCCCCCCAAAAATCCAAAATTAAAAATATCTCTGGCCCTGAGCATTTTAGGTCAGGGATACTCAACTTGTAACTATAATACAGATTATGTTTGAGCTGTATACAATGAAAACCTGACTACGTTCTTTAAACAAGAACTGCCTTCCTCTTCTGAATCTTCTTAGGAAGTCTAGAGATAGGCAGCTGGTGATGTCCACACCCCTGATTTCTTTCTTCCTGTTGTGTGCTACCCATCAGAAAGCTTTCCCTCACCTTTGTCACTCAGACGTCATAACCTTGAGGTTAAGGCTGCTCTATCTTCCACTGAACTCTGTTCCAGGCAGGAAGGAAAAGGAGAGATGGAGGTACTTATACTAGAAAAGCAAAGCCTTTCCCCAAATCTCTACCAGAATTGTAGCGAGAACCCACTGGTCATCATGATATCACACGATCACTCCCGCCTACTAGGGGTGAGTCTGAGCGGGCATGTGTTGATGGCCATTGTGAACAAAACTTGGATTCTGTATATTGTCTGGACAATTAAATGCCTATATCTTGGACTCTGAATAACTAATTTAAAGATGACAATACCCAATGTAGTAACCATCATTACCCTATTATTATTTATTTTGAATTTTTTTTCTCTTAAAAAAAGAAGACATATGTGAGCCGGGCGTGGTGGCGCATGCCTGTAATCCCAGCACTAGGGAGGCTGAGGCAGGAGGATTATTGTGAGTTCGAGACCAGCCTGAGCTACAAAGTGAGCTTAAGGCCAGCCTGAACTGCACAGTGAGACCCTGTCTCAAAAAAGACAAAAAAAAAAAAAAAAAAAAAAAA
>PVKA01029826.1:0-27910 GCA_004027165.1 Ctenomys sociabilis
GGGATGAGGTAAAACTGGGGGTGGTGGAGGTGGTGGTGGGGGAGGAGGTGGGGGAGGTGGTGGTGGTGGCGGTGGCGGCAACATTTGCTCAGATACATGGGATGGCTCGTTCTTCTCAGCCAGCACTTTTTCCTCTGGAGACCCTTTCAAAATCACCTCTTCTCCTCCAAAAGCTTTGGAGATGATGTCTGGAGGCAAGAGGAGATCAGCTGAAGACTCTTTAACCACTGGCAGAGGTTTAGCAGTGGTTCCAGAAGACTTGATGGACAGAAAGGTGTTAAGAGGAGCAGGCTTGCTCACAGTAGCTGAACCTGACTTGCGGAGCACTGTGGATGGAATAGGCAGGTTGGGTCGGATTTTAGTCTGTGCTGAAGTTGTCACAACAGGCATCCAAGGGCTGGTATGTGCAACAACAGTTTTCCCAGACAGCTTGATTTTGATGGGTTTCGACTTTCCAGCTTCAGCTTTGCCATCTTCTTTGTCCTTACTACTTTCCACAATCTCTTCTTTAAGGATAGTTGGGGCTACATCTGAACTCTTTTCCTCTTCTTTTTCTGACTTCTTCCAGCTGAATTTCCCAAAAGACGATGATGTTGGTGATTCTTTCTTCACCTCTTCTTTTAACTGGAGTTTTATGTTCAAATTCCTTTTATTTTCAGCTTTTTCAGAGGAGTTCCAACACTCAGGGACTTGGTCTTCTAATTCCAAGCAGATCTTGTCACTCTCCTTTGTTTCTCTCACAATCTTCGCCTTTTTTTCTTTCTCCTCTTTTTGTTTCTCCCTAAGTTTGCGCTTTAGCTCATTTTGCCGTCGCCGTTCTTTCTCTAGGACCACAGCAAATGGGTTAGGCTGGCGGTCCAGACTCCGCCGCTCCAGATTCCGCCGCTCCAGATTCCGCCTTGTCTCATATAATGGATTTTCATCCACATATTTCTGGGAAGACAAAAGATAAAGATTTAACAACTGGTCAAAATAGTTAAGAAAATCTAGACCACTGCCACTGTTAGAATTCATTTAGCAGAAATCCCTAGAACAGACTAAGTAATCTTTCCTTCTATTAGCTCTACATCTCTCATTAAGATTGAGAAGAACCTTAGTTGTTATGTGGAATCTGAAGTGTTACTGATTACTTCTGACCCTGAAATTTTACAAAGTCAAAAGGTGGTTAACTCCACAGGGTATTGTAAAAACCAACCTTGTATTTCTCATTGTGTTGGTGACCCTTCACATGTTGCTCTCCAGAAATTGGATCCCCCAAAAATTCTTCACAGAGTTGGCAGTAAAATCCAGTGGTAGGAATCAGAAACTCAGAGCCTGGAAGAAATACAAGTCAATGAAACAAGTCTTTTCCATAAAGGTTCAGGTTGACAATAACCAAAGGAAATCACACCAACATTTTGTAGAACAATAGTTGTAGCATCTAGGACCTTACCCACTTTGGAGTCAGAAGCAGCATTTTAGATAAATCCCAAGGACACAGTCCACCCAATCTAAGCCTTGAACTCTCAACCTCTATTCCTTCTACCTCTTGTGAATACTAGCTAATTGAGGAGCTTCCTATTTCTGTTGCTAATTCTCCTTGAACTTCAAGTAGCAAGCATTAAAGCATCCTGAGAAGTTTAAAACAGCTAAAACAGCCCCCTACATTTGTATGAGGATCTCACATATTAGTATTAATTATTCAGGAATCTATCTTCCCTATAGCTAAATAAAACATGTGGTACCCATTACTGATTACTTGTGAAGATAAGAACTTGAGAAGTTTAAAGTCAAACTTTTTGACTTACCATTTAATTAAAAATATTGTATAGTTCTTTGTTAAAAAGGTAGTAAAATTACTACCCCTTTTACTGTCCTTTATACATAGACTTCAAATAAATAAGATCTGGGGATGTAAGTTAATGATAAAGACAGCTGTTCTATTTTAAGTGATACTTAAATATTGAATATCTATTAGATTTCTAGCAATATAGGTAGAGATCACTGTCTTTTTCTATTTTTAGGACCTAACACACTATTGCAGATGTTAAAGCCATTCTTTTACAATTTTATTAAAAGGAATAGCTAAGTCTATACTATGCTGGTTCCTAGTACCTTAGTTTAGAGACATGCCTTCTCCATAGAATATATGGAAACCACAATGGAAGTAGGGAGGAAACATACCTTTTGCAGGAATAGTTATCTTGTCAGTACACTTTACAGCATCTTCCTTGGCTTCACTCTGGGTCTTTGAAGCCCAAGGTCTGTGATAGGGATCCAGTGTCTATTTGTAAGAGGCAGAGGCGCTCATATAACAGTAAAAATGCAATGATCCACTTTTCTTTTCTCCCCCCATGTATAAGACCAGGGAAGCAGAAGCCCCTACCTACTTATCCCCCACCCACTCCCTCTGCCAACTGTTTAAATGGAAATCACCTGTGGAAAAGGCAAACACATGTTAGAGTAAGTACTAGAAATAGGTAAAATAAAACCCCCAAAATTAGCCACTTAAAGAATCAAAAGAGGCAGAGGCCTCACTTACACTTGTTATGATGTTTAATTTTAGGCAGGTCCCCTGGACTGAGTCCTAGGGATGGTTTCTTTTGTTAATATCTCTTGGTCTTCAGATTAAGAAGTTTTCATTTTCCAGCTTTGTAATGCAGATGGGAACAGACAAGTTGGAAGCTAATGAAAGTGACAGTGGAAATAACAACAGGCGAGATGCCTACCTGTGTGTGCTTTTCATTGTGCATGTGGGTAAAGAAGTCAAACATGGTCCCATAGATGCTACTGCAGCCTTTGCACCAATGGTTGCCAGCATCATAATACTCATAACCAGCAATGGGCTGATCACACTGCTTAGCAGGTGGCTGGGGGCTTTCGGCAGGCTTAGGACTCTTAATACGGGACTTCTCATGGTTTACCTTTGGTTCCTAGAGGAGAAAAACCTTCACTTACAAAGGAATTTAAGATAATCTATATTTCTATCAGAAAAAAATGGCCAAAATTATAGGAATATGGTTATAAGACCATATTTCCAGTGCCTAAAAGGTCATATAAGGTGGGGAGAACCAAGGCTTCATGCTTCAAAAATAACTAATTAGACCCCATAATTTTTTTATATCATGGAGAATAAATCATAACAGTAGTATAACTGCTTTTATATCCTAAATATCTCTAGAATACCACTCAAGACTGAAAACACAGGGTGCATCTGGAGAGAGGAAATAAGGAACAGAATAGGTAGGGATCTTTTCACTGTATAACTTTTGGTAGATGTTGAATATGCTATCTATGCAATCAAATACAATGGTTAAATTTTAAAATTATAATGGCAACTAAAGAAAGAAGAAAAATCAAAATGCAAAGGTACCTGACAAGGTAAATGGAGAAAATTGTTCATAATGAACTCAAGTATCACATGCATTCTGATACAGAAAATCAGAGAGTGGTGCTGATTATTGTCAGCATGTAAAGTACAGAAAAAAGATAATTTTGTAGAAGATAAGTATGCATGGGGAGTTACAGAAGAAAAGCAAAGCAAACTGGGTACCTGCAATACTGACTAGTAGGTGAAGAAAAGAGACTGAAAAAGGGAAAAAAATAGATAACCTTTTCTTAACAGAAGGTAATCAGAAAGTTTCTCCACTGCTGGTGGGAATATTAACTGGCATCATCTTCTGGAAGGCAATCTAAGAATGCATATTACAGACATCAAAAATTGTAAACACTTTTTACTCAGAAATTCTATTCCTTCACATTTAACCTAAGGAAAATATATGTCAATAAAAGGAGTATTGATTGGTCAGCTAAAGTTTGCAATTCATATAGAGACATAAACCACAAAAGAAGTCATTAAAATTTAATAATGGGGTGGGATATAACTCAGTGGCATGGCACCTGCCTGCAAGATCCTGAATTTGATTCCCAGCTCCAAATAAAATAAAACGTTAATACTAAAGGACTGGTGATGTAGTTCAATGGTTTAGCACTTGCCTAGCATGTATGAATCACTCGGTTCAATCCCCTGTCCTGAAAAAAAGAAAAAAAATTATAGTAGTGTGTTCACTGACATAGAAACTTGTTCATGGTATACTGAGAAAAGTAACAAAGCACATGCATAAACATATGCAAAAAGGTATGTAAAGAGGTATAGATTGTGAAAAATTATTTTATCTAAAAGACTTTCTCTAATCACTTTATAACCCTCTTCTTAGACTCTTGTTATATAGTTAAGGCTAGCCTTAAACTCACTATGCAGCATAGGCTGACTTCAAATTCATGGTGAACTGTTCATCCCAGCTTCCTAAGTGCTGGAATTACAGGAATGTACCACCATGCCAAGTTCTCTATGTGCATACGCTGTGTATGTGGGTGAAGAAGTCAGACATGGTACCACAGACAGTACTGCAGCCCTTGCACCAGTGTTCTGAATTGCTCATGGTTTGTTTGTTTGTTTTTTGTGGTACCAGGGATCAAACTCAGGACCTTGCACTTGCCAGGCAAGAACTTATTCCACTGAGCTATTTCCCCGGCCCACTGAATTGAATAGAAACAGAAAATAGCAAACCCAACTATGTGTTTTAAAGAAAAGCAAAGGTCTAGGGGTACAGTTCAGAGCTATGGCATCTATTTAGTAATGTATTACATCTATGGTTCAATTACTGGCATGATAGAAAGAAAGAAAGAAAGAAAGAAAGAAAGAAAGAAAGAAAGAAAGAAAGAAAGAAAGAAAGAAAGAAAGAAAGGAAGGAAGGAAGGAAGGAAGGAAGGAAGGAAGGAAGGAAGGAAGGAAGGAAGGAAGAAAGAAAGAAAGAAAGAAAGAAAGAAAGAAAGAAAGAAAGAAAGAGAGAAAAAGAAACAAAGACAGATAAAAGCAACAAAAGAAAACCAACATTCCTTATTATTGACATGAAAACTAAATTCTAACCTATCCCTATAGTAGCTTTAGAAAACATAAAGACTTAGCCATGTTAAGGTGTTATCATGGTATTGGTACAGAAGTAGAAGCCTACCATATACAAGGTAAAATTGAAAACTACCGGGAAAGTTTAAATTTTTACAAATTATAATAGGAGCTGGGCCAAGTCATCCCAGCACTTGGGAGGTTGAGGAAAGAGAATTGCCACAAGTTTGAGGCCAACAAGTTCAAGGTAAGGCTGAACTACGTAGAAAGACCCCATTTCAAAAAATAAAACAAGGGGGCCTGTGAGATAGCTCAGTGGATGATGGCCCTGCTTCCAGGTGCATTGAGCAGGCCACTGAGACTATAATGGTGGTGCATACCTGTAATCCTAGCAGGGGAGGCTGAAAACAGGATCACTACAAGTCTAAGCTACATAGTGAGATCCTATACCAATTACATTTTTAAAAAGGGCTGGGGAGATAGCTCAGTGGCATAAGTGCCTTCTTGGCAAGCATAAGGTCCTAAGCGCAATTCCAATTACAAAAAATGGACACAGGGCCAGCCTGATACCTCAGTGGACTAAAGGGCCTGCTTTGGCAGAGCGCAGCAGCTGGGGTTCCATCCCCGGTGTGCTGTGCTGGCCCTGCCCCCGAGGTGTGCTGCTTTGGAGATGGAGACTGAGTGTGGTGGTGCCCATCTGTGACCCCAGCACTTGGGAGGCTGAAAACAGGAGAATCACTATCAGGTTGATCTACATAGTGAGACCTTATAGACCCTATATCCCATGTACTAAATGAAAAAAAAAAAAAAAAAAAAAAAAGACACAGTGCTATTAGTTCTCTTTATAATATTTCTGCTTATTTCAAACACATTTATCCCATCATTCATTACCATTTCCGTAGCAGCTCTGTAAATCCTCTTTCCTGAGTGTCTCTACTGCACTGTCATGGTTGCCTTGATGTCCTGAATTGATTTTAAGTGTTTACCTTTCATGGTCATTTTGACTCTGGGGAAAAACTAAGTCACATAGTGCCAGAGTTGGTGAAGAAGGTGCATAAAGACACACCATCACGTTTATACAAGTTTGACTTTCTGTTGGTAGTAGCACCCGGCAGCAGTACTTTTGATCTTTTGATCTCATCTTGTAAATACACAAAAGGACTTTACTAGTGTTTCAGAAAGTAGCAAAAATGCTGGTTAAATGTGTGTAAAGTGAGGGAAAGCATTCTGGGGAGGGGTTAATGACAATGTGTCCTTTTTTTTTTTTTGGTCTTTTTGAGACAGGGTTTCACCATGAAGTTCAAGTTGGTCTTGAACTCACTTTGTAGCCCAGGCTGGCCTTGAACTCACAATGATCCTCCTACCTCAGCCTCCTGAGTGCTAGGATTACAAGTATATGTGCCAGGCAATGTGTCTTTTACTGTATTACTTTAAAAAAAATTAAATATTCACTATGTATTTTGATCACTGCTCATAAGTCAACTAAAAAGGGTCAGAATTTTTAAGCTCTTCTTCTGGTACTAGGCTCAAGTTCTAGTTATAAAGAGCCTACCTGATTGAGAAAAAGAACTCTCCCAGAAAGAGAGAAATTAAGAGCTTGTTAATAAACAACAAATGACATCCTCTTCCCCTATCTCTCAATAGCAACTGAGCACCAACTATGTCTGACATACTGGATGATGGAAAAACAAAAAGATGAATCAGTTATGATTTTTTATCTTTAAAAGGCTCTCCTTCAGTGGAGGAAACAGACATGAGAATAATCTTTAAATAAAACAGAATAAAATAAATCTTAGAAACAAGGAATTTATTATGGGAATACTAAAAAAGGCTGACTAAATCTGGACAGAATTCTGACAATTCTTTTTTCTTCCGGAACTGGGGATTGAACTCAGGCCCTTATGCTTGCCAGGCAAATGATTATTCTACTGAGCTCCCCTGCCCCTTGACAATTCTTTTTTTTTTTTTTTGTCTTTTTGAGACAGGGTCTCACTGTGCAGTTCAGGCTGGCCTTAAGCTCACTTTGTAGCTCAGGCTGGTCTCGAACTCACAACAATCCTCCTGCCTCAGCCTCCCTAGTGCTGGGATTACAGGCCTGCACCACCACGCCCGGCTGACAATTCTTCATGTAGGAAGAATTATTCATCAAGTGGATGAGCAGGTTTCCAAGAAAGATTATTCCTGGCTTTATTAATGCAAAATTAGAAAGGGTTAACAGCATATTGCATACCTGTGAGACTGGGAG
This sequence comes from Ctenomys sociabilis, assembly GCA_004027165.1. Taxonomy (NCBI): domain Eukaryota; kingdom Metazoa; phylum Chordata; class Mammalia; order Rodentia; family Ctenomyidae; genus Ctenomys; species Ctenomys sociabilis. The sequence continues at coordinate 7,131 of PVKA01029826.1, forward strand.
CACTGTGAAGTGATAAGAATATAAGATATAGTGTAATATTTTGTGAGTAAAATTCATAGCTATGTGCTGAGCACTTAGTTATGTACAGGTAACTACATTGCAAAATGTGACAAGACACAGTTCCCGATCCCTTGAATGCTAAAACCTAACTGAGGGAACATGTGTAATTATATAATTACAACTATTATAAAGGCAAAAAAGGAAAATTATAAGATATTATGAGCAAATTTAATAATCTGATGAATCAGGGAGGGGAGTAGAAGTAATTTAAAGATGTGATGTAAAGAGAGAGAATAAAAAGAGTATTTGTCTAGAATGCATGAGTCTCTGGATTCAACCTACAGTAGAGGAAATAAGGAAAGAAGAAAGGTAGGTGGGCAAGAAGGCAAGTGGGCCAGATGTTGGATAGTGGTACTATTCATTAAGAATGGGAATACTGGAGAATGGTCTATTATACACTCAGAAAAATCATTTCAGCTCAAATACAAAACTGGAAGTTGTGGGGCCGGGGAAATGGCTCAGTGGAATAAGCACTTCCCTGGCAAGTTCAAGGGCCTGAGTTCAATCCCTGGTTCCACAAAAAAAAAAAAAACCTGGAAGTTGCCACATAGTATTTCCATACAAAACCAGATGAAATATGCTGGGGAGAAAGAGTAGGATTCTGAAGAACTGGGCTAGGACAAGCGCAGACAAACTCAAATATTTAAAGATCAAGTACAAAGCCGGGTGTGGTGGCGCATGCCTGTAATCCCAGCACTCGGGAGGCTGAGGCAGGAGGACTGTTGTGAGTTCGAGACCAGCCTGAGCTACAAAGTGAGCTTAAGGCCAGCCTGAACTGCATAGTGAGACCCTGTCTCAAAAAGACAAAATAAATAAATAAATAAATAAATAAATAAATAAAATAAATAAAGATCAAGTACAAGAGACAAGCAATAAAAGAGACCAAGCTGCAGTAGTAGCCAGTGCCCCAGGAGGAAAAAAAGTAGACAAAAGACAAAAGAAAGCATTTGTAGAGGAAAATATTTCCTGTGTTAAATGCTGCTGATTGGAGAACTGAAACACTGTCAATGGTTTTAGCAAGTGGTACAATGAATGTGAGTGCTAAATATGAACCTCCCCAAATGGGATATACTATATAAGTTTCAAATACATTGAACTGGTTAGGTGAAGAAATAACTGCTGTAACAAGAACATGGAAGATCTTGAATACTATGGACTTTGGATTCTATTTTGTGAGCAACAAGGAACTGCTAAAATTCTGAAGGAGAGTATCATGATTTGATCTATGCTTTAAGAAAATGTAGGGGCCAGAGATACAGCTTAGTAGTACAGCACCTGCTTTGTGACACAAGGTTGTTGAGTTCAATTCCCAGTACAAAAAAATTATAACCTATAAATATGTACCTTCCCTCCAAAAATGGAAGGGGATCAAGAAGAGCAGAGAGGGAGGAAAGGGAAAGGGGATGAAAAATGGAATTAGGATTATATAAATGTACCAACTTCCCACAAAGAATATAAACATTACATATTATAAACACATTAATTAGGTTAGGCATGATGGTACACACCTGTAATGTAAGCACTTAAGAAGCTGAGACAGGATTGCTGCAAGTTCCAGGTCAGCTTAGGCTACAAAGAGAGTTCAAGGCCAGCCTGAACTGCACAGTGAAACACTGTCTCAAAAAGACCAAAAAACTCCTAAACAAAAAAACTGTTAATTTTTTAAAAGAATTAACTGGAGGCCTATATACCAAAATATATATTCTTTAGGAATATATAAAACATTCTTCAGGACATAAATCATCTTGCACAAGAAAATACAAAAGTCATAAATACCAAGAACCAAAAAAGAAGAACTCTAACAAGAAAATACTTTGAAGGACCAGGTGTGGTGGCACATGCCTGTAACATCAGCACTCAAGAGGCTGAGGCAGAAGGATTGTTCCAAGTTTGAGACCAGCCTGGGCTACAAAGTGATTTCAAGGTCATTCTGAATTGCACAGTGAGATCAAAAAGAGAGAGAGAAAAGAAAAAAAACCAAAAAACAAACCACTTTGAAAAACGAAGCAGGGCTGGGAAATAGCTCAGCAGCACACTGCCTGCGTGGCAAATGAAGTGCAAGGTCCTGAGTTCAATTTTCAGAACCAAAAAAGAAAAAAAAAAATGAAGTTAAGAAAATATTACAAAGCTTCTGTAGGAGTTCATGGGCAGAAAAATGTTAAGCTGAGTTATTACCTTAATGCCAGAAGACTTTGAAGAGGCTGATACTTTCTCAGGGCTCTTAGATTTTTCTGCTTTCCCAAGCTTCTCAATAGGCTCTTTATTGTCATTTGAAGATTTCTGAGATTTATCAAAAATGTTAATTCCCAAGATCTGAGCCACTTTGTCAAGTTCAGATTGCTTCTTTTCTGCCTCTTCTGCTTCCTGCCGTAGCTCTGCAATGTCTTTCATGATGTTATCCTGTAACCGACTCATCTCCACCAGAAGCGGATCTTTGTGCCCGTCCTTCTCCCTTTGCTTCTTGCGCAGCATCTCCCCTGAGTAGTTAAATGCCAATAGAAAAAAAAAAAAATAATAGGGGAAACTAAGTGAGTCATTTTTCATTTAAAGTAATAACATATTAGGGCTTTATGGTTAAAAATCATTTCCCACAAAGGTTTCTGAGTGCATGTGAGACTCCCCTAACTCATATGCAAGGGGCAGGATAGGTAATCACATTCTTCCGGTACGGGTGATTGCTAAGGATATATGAATTGACTACAGGGTTTCACCAATACCACCAAGTGGTATATGTATATCTGTGTGCATGGCCCCCTAAAAAGATTAATAAATATCACAATTATAAATACAGCAGCTGATCTCTCTTAGGGAGCCAAAAAATTATTCAGAGGGTAAAATATATTAAAAGTCACACATTTTATCTGATTTAAGGACACTACCAATCACCACATGAGTTTTAGGTTTACCTCAAGCTCAGCTAATATTATCCCTATTTTAAATTTCATGTCCTTATAAACTGATCTTTGAAAGATAAATAAATTTCTTATCCTTAAACAATTCAAGCCCAGAGTGAAGCACTTTTATCTTCTACTGTTACTTCATACTATCAATAAGTTGCAGTATTTCGAAGCCTTGTGATAGCCTTTCTTCATTGTGTACATCAATTCCTAAAAGCATAGACAAAGAGATGGAATAAAAAGTAAGGCATCACAGAAAATCCTGGGGCAAAAAGGAAGGATGTGCTCAAAAGCTGATGAGGTGCTACTGAAAAAGACATAGAGCCAGCTCATGAGTACCTCACTAGCTAAATCTGAAATAATCCAAGCATGAAAATACATCACAATAAAAGAGTATAATCCGCTAATACTGAATGACCAATCCATGAATTCACAATGATATGAGTATACAAATAAGGGTAAGAATTGGTAAGGTCTTTCTTATGGTAGAAGGCAACTAATAAAGATAAAAGAAATGATGAAATTTTTATTTCATAATAATTAATAAAATTCAGTAGAATAAGTGCTTGCCTGGCAAGCGCAAGGGCCTGAGTTCAATTCCCAGTTCCGCCAAAAAAAATAAAAATTTAAAAATTTAAAAAAATAATCATAACTGATTTAAGCAAGAATTATTAATAGATGTTAAACTAGTGGGTAGAAATCTAAGTTATAACTGTTTATATAACTTTAAGTATCTCCCCTATAAAATACTTATTAATTTAAAAGGATAAAATAGTAACCTTATGGTGAAGAAACAATGATCAAAGTTAACATCACCAGTAATGGAATAAATCAACACATGGAATAAGCTTATTACTTCTGCAATAGTCCTGCCAAAAATGAATATCCAAATTTAATCATAAGGAAACTTCAGACAAACCATAACTAAGGAACATGCTATATGTGCCCTCTTCAAAAATGTCAATGTTATAAAAACAGGCTCAGGAGTTATTAGAAGATAGGAGACCAAAACAACATAGCAGCTGAATGTGATGAACAAAACTAATACTTTCAGTAAAAAACATTACTGGGGGCTAAGGAGATAGCTCAGTGGCATAGGTGCCTGCCTGGCAAACACAAGGTCCCAAGTTTGATCTCTGGCAGCGAGAAAAAAAAAAAAAAAAAAAAACATTAGTAGGAGCTGGGCATGGTGCACATACCTGTAAAAACTACAAAAGGGGTAGAGTAAGCACAGAGCAAATGTAGTGAAATGTTAATCTGGGAGAACAGTGCTTTCTTTATTGTGGTACCCTCCACTCTATGTCTTAACTGTTTTTTAAAGTGAGGCTTTGGGTCACTGAACCTGCCTGAGAGTACCAACACCTCCTATTGGTACAAGTCCCTACAAAAAAGGCAGCCACCATGCACAGGAATTGTCTGTTACCTTGCTGTTTATGTAGTCGCTCCAACTCAGTCCTGAGATAGTACATTTTCTTCTGGCGAGCTTCCCGATCACTCTTCAGTTTTTCCCTCTCTTCAATAACCTGCAGAGTATAAAATGAGTCCCTCAGTCTCCAACATCCTTTTACTACTGCTTTCTTCCAGAAATCCTTAGATAGGTAGCTTAGACTCTTTTTTTTTTTTTTTTAAGTACTGGGGATTGAACTCAGGACCCTGAGCTTGCCAGGCAAGCACTTATTCTACTGAGCTATCTCCCTGATCCGCTAGAGATCTTAACACAGGGAATAAGTGCCTATACAATGAGGCACTTTTTTTCCTTACAATATTATGCATTTTGGTCTTTTTTACATTTTCCATTTTTCACATCAGAGAAATCATGCAATATTTGAATATTCCAGTTTTTTTCACAGACCTTCCTGGCTCTGAGGTCTTAAGTTTTATCTTTATTGAATATAAGCTTCTTTTTCCAAAACAGTTCAATGAACTAAAGTTCAGGGTATCTGAGTATAATAAAAAATTAAAAGTATTTTTTTTGCCTTCCAAAGATTATCTTTTTTAATCTTGAAAAAAGTAACACTAAAGGATACTTTAAGGTTCTTCTGTCTTACCTCAGTGTTTTCAAAGGACCCAATATAAATAATAAAATATTGAAAAGTCTAGCAATCATAATGGGACTTACTGCCATATTTTGTTTAGTTGTAAGGACAAAACACATGAGAAGATTAAGGGGCTACTTATGTTACATACTTAGGATGATGATTACAACCTCCAAAAGACTTAATGTAGAAGACCCTTACAGATGTTCAGCCCCCTCTAAGACAAATTTGAGGGGCTAGGGAGATAGCTCAGTAGAATAAGTGCTTGCCTGGCAAGCACAAGCGCCTGAGTTCAATCCCTGGTTCCACAAAAAAAAAAAAAAAAAAAAAAAAAAAAGACAAATATGTTAAAAATTCAGACATAAGATCCCCAAACTGAATATCCACCTTCTGCTTCTGGGAAGCACGATTCTTCTCATCGGAGATCTTCTCTGGGTTGTATCTGATGAGTGGTGGGATGGACACCTGGACAGGCACTTGGGCAGCAGTAACTGAGTCTGGCACTGACTCCTCCTGTTTGGGGTTGTCAGGAGTCACAGTGGGAATCACACGGAGGTTGGGACGGCTCCGAGAAGCTTGTTTGCTTAGTGGCATTATTCTGTGTAGCTCAGGTAGAAGGGGGGTTGCTGGCTGAGAGGCAGGGTACAAGGGCCATCTTGCAGCTGCATAAGCCATGTAGGACCTATAGGCATCAAAGGAGGCAGCGGGGATGGCTGGTCCCTGGTAATTCGGAGGTATCCGAGCTGCAGCAAACTGAGAGGCCTGTGGCACATGAAATTGAGATAATGAAGCAGAGTGGGGAAGCCTAATTGGGGCAGATGATGCAGAGGGCAACATACACCTGACTGCAACAGCTGACTGATAACCACCGCCAACTACCTTGGGTCCTGAAATATGACCCACTGGATGGTCAGATTTTAGGAAGGGAGGGCTGTGTTTTGTGAGTAGGTAAGGCTCTATCAAGGAGGCTGAGTGTGGATGGGACCCCTCTGGGGAGTGTGAATTGCCATGATGTGCCTCCCTGTCATCCAGTCTGTGGGGATCTGAGGAGCACCGTTCAACTGAGAAACAGTGGTCAACAGAGGAACGGTCTGCTTCAAAGTGTCGGTCAACAGAGGAACGCCGGTCAGTTGTGGGGCGTGATGATGGCTTCTTGCCGTGAAGTCGCTCCTGAGTGCGCACAGCCAGTTGACTAATCTCTGCTACTCCGATGTCCAGCCCTATAGTCTTTAGCAAGTCATGAATCTTGGCATATTCGGGATTGGTCTCTTCTAGGGATTCCAGCTTTATAGCTTGAGATGAAGAGGGGAGGGAGCTTGCCTTCTGCCTTATAACCTCACTCTCAGATCCCCCAGAGGCTTTTGGTGGGGACTCTGCCTTAAAGTCTTCTTCTTCATCCCCATAGAGAAATTTCTCCTCATCTTCAATGTCAGGGAAGCTTCGACGTCTTTTCTCTTGTGTGCTGGTAGAATCTGCCAACATGCTCAGAATGCGGGAAAACCCACTTCCATCCTGGCTAGCTCTCTCATGGGGCAGTAAGAAATCTGTGTGTCCCTCTGCCTTTAAATCCAGTTTATCCTTGTGGCATAGAAAGCTTCCAAAATTTTCTCTGAGAGGACTGCTGTCTTTAGGTACACCAGGGAGAGGACCCCATTGGTAGTGGTTGCCCTGAGGTTCCTTCAGGGCAGACTCCACTGTTGTCTCTTTGTCTTCAATTTCTGAGGCAAAAGCTGCAATAGCACCACTTAGTGGAAGAGACGAGTGTCCAGAGTACCCAGGGTGATTCCGGCTAGTGCTAGAGCTGCTGGAAAAACCACCAAGCTGCAAAGACAAACATAACTGACTTAGCTCCAAGCACAATCTCAGGATATTAGTAGCTGAGATAAATACCTTTTTTTTTCCTGAATCAATTGGGGAGATATATCTAGATAAGAGTGTACTTAGCCAAGTTTGAGACATGGGTACCCATCTCTTCAGATGTCTCTTCTCCAATAAGAAAATGAGGGAAACTTCATGGAATTCCCACTTTCACCCTTTTAAAATTTTTTTTTTCCAAAGAACATGATTTCAAAAGGATTTTAGAGATCCCACATGTTATTTTCATTTCTGTGGATCCTCAAAAGAAAAAACATACAAATAGTGCTGCTCTGAAGTGTCAACAGTTAACTCTGGAATTTTACCTAAGTAGGCACCACTTCTTCTCTAAGTACCCTCAGTCAGTTCTTTGGAAACCTTTAGCTAGATTAGTGGTCTTGTCTGACCATCCTATCTTAAGAGAAGAAAAAGAGCAAGGCTCAGAACGATTAGGTGACTTATCTAAAAATCACACAGCAAGTTGATGGCAGCAGTGGGTCCAAAATCAGAATCACTTGCTTTCTGATCTAGTGTCCTACAACTTATACATTTGTCTTTTCTGTAAAAAGATATGAGGAAATTCAGATCACCTCTTCTTTTTGCTCTTTAAAGATTCATTCTCAAGAAACCTGTATTGAAAGATTCCTACAGGACTACTTACCATAAGGAAAAAATTTACAGTAGATACTCACCATAATGTCTCATTAGCCTAACAATATGACAATGGAAGCCCTCTGCTGATACATTATAAAACCCAGTTTCACTTTAAGACTCCTTCCAATAAGGTGTAGCTTACAGGTATAACAACGTTGGCCCAGTACATATTACAAAGATACCATAGGAATACAGCCTCCAGGAAAGTAACCAGTGTTTAAAATACCACAGAGACTAGTAAAAGGCCCTAAAAAATATGTTAACAGACACCTGCACAGAAGACTCCATGTCCACCTCAATCCGCTTCTTCAAAATGGACTTCTTGGGCATCACAGACACTTCTTCAGGCCGATGCAAAGAATATTCAGGCTCTGAAGCTGTCAGGGCACCTGATAATCCAGGAATGGAACAGCTACTGCCACCATCATCTTCTCCCCCCAGCTCCCGACTTAAGCTCCTACTTCGCTCCTCTTCCTCTCGCTTTCTCCTGGCAAGGTCCAGCTCTCGAAACTCAGGGTCTAGAAACCTAGGACTTGGGCTATGTCTACGCTGCCGATAGTTTCGAGGCCCCGATGTAAAAGCTGGGTGATCCCCTCCCATGCTGTGTATCTTCTCTGTATCATCATATCGGGGCCTTTTGACCTCCCGGCTCCTTTCTTCAGACCGTACAGAGTAGGAGCTTTTCAGTTTGTCTCTATTCCGTTCTGTTCCCCGCAACAGCTCATCATGACAACTGATATGAGGACTATAATCAGATCGATGCAGGAAAGTTTCTCTTGTTCTGTAGTCCTCATCAAGTTGTCCCAAGAAGGGACTAAGAGGCCCCTCCTCCCGGGAAATATATCGCTCAAGACCCCGAGAGCACTGGGAGCGCCGAGTGAAGACAGAATCATCTATCAGGTCATCCCTGAGGAAAGAGACAAACATCACTAAATATAATGGTTTTGGAAAGGGTAAGACCAGACAAGGCTCAGATTATTATTTGGCTCGTGGACTACACAATGTTTAGGACAAAAGATAATAATCATGAAATCTAAGAACAGATCTATGTAATAAATGAAGCATTTCCCGTCCCTTTCCCCAGAGGCACAAGCAGTTTCAGTCTCTAACCAGAGGTGATATACCAGTACATGTAAACAGAGCTCTTACACTAATTTCTTTGATTAGAATTTAGAGTACCATATTACAGTTTGGGAGATGTGAAAACACCACTAACAGGGGCCAGGGAAATGGCTCAGTAGAATAAGTGCTTCCCTAGCAAATGCAAAGGCCTGAGTTCAATCCCTGGTTCTGCCCCCCACAAAAAAGAAAACACCACTAACAGACTATAAAGCTTCTTAGGTTTACACAACTCCAGCCTAACTAAATTCTAGATCTTTGCTAGCAAAATGCCAGCAAAAGTGCTGTCTGGGCAAGCATCATTGGCATTAACTGGGAACTTATTTGAAACACAAATCCTCAGGGTCTGGCTACTACAGCCAGAGCTGATTTGATTTGATTTGATTTGATTTGATTTGATTGATTGATTGATTGATTGATTGATTGATTTAATAGAGTGATTTTAATAAGACCTCTGGGACAGTATCTGTTGTCCTTGGGCCAGGAAGATAGCTCAGTAGAATAAGCACTTGCCTGGCAAGTGCAAGGTCCTGAGTTCAATACCCAGTACCACAGAAAAACAAAAACAAAAACAAGACAGTTGTCCAGGTTCAAAGTCTGAGGAACATAAGTCCAGAACAATGGTTTTTAAGCTATATTCCAGAGATTCTCAAAAATGTTTAGTAGTTCTCTAAAAGAAAAAAAAAAGGATACTAAAAAAACAGAACCAGAATACTCTGAGCCTTCCACCCTACTTCCATTACACTAGCCCTAACTTCATGATGTTTACATGTTAAAAGTTCTATATGCTATTTCACTTGGGAAAAGTATGAGGGGATTTAAAAACCACAGAACTGACTTTTTACCGTTTTCCTTACCTTACTTGGATATTCACAAGCACTCTGCTTTTTTGTTGTTTTTGTTTTTGTTTTTAGCAGAACCAGGGATTGAACTCAGGCTCTTGCGCTTGCTAGGGAAGCACTTATTCCACTGAGCCATCTCCCCAGCCCCTCCTCTGCTAAGTTTTGACCCAAACAGGTGATAGTTTGGTCACTATGTTTTTATTTCACAGAAATATAAAAGTTTCAGATATCTGTAGCATGAAGGGAAAAAAAATACAGGATGAGACAACTGTCCTTTCGGCCCAGAGCTCTGCATCATATACACTGGACTTAACCTTTTTAGGCACTGTGGCCACAGGTTTCTATAACCGAAAAAGAAATGTAAATCATACATCAAAATAAAGATCCTAAGGACAGCCAAACAATTCAGCAGATTAAAGCGCCTGCTTAAGCAGAGTGAAGCGGCTGGGTCCCATACCCAGCGTGCCATGCCAGCCCCATTCCCGGGACGCGATGTGATGGCGAATGAGACTGGATGTGGTAGTACACCTGTAATCCTAGCACTTGGGAGGCTGAACACAGGCAGATCATTACAAGTATGATCTATGTAGTGAGACCCTGTAGATCCTGTACTAAAATAGAAAAAAGAAAAAAAAGATCCTGGACTGAGGACATGGCTCAGCAGCATAGTGCCTGCCTGGTAAGCACAAGGTTGTGAATCTGATTCTGAGTACGAGAGAGAGAGAGACAGAGAGAGAGAGAGAGAGAGACAGAGAGAGACAGAGACAGACAGAGACAGACAGAGACAGGGACAGGGACAGGGACAGAGACAGACAGGGACAGAGACAGGGACAGGGACAGACAGAGGGAAGAAGGGAGGGAGGGAGGGAGGGGCAAAGAGAGAACAAACCTCTACTACTTGAAACATAACTTTTAAACAATCTGAAAGAAAAATTCTTCCAAGTTACTCAGGTTCAAATTCTTTCATGTTACTTGTGCTACTCATGTTACCATGTAAAGGGTAGTAATTATTACCATTCTATTTCTAGTAGCTACTTCGCATGCATGTATATGTGTTTCTAGAAGTGATTTTTTTGTAGTTGTTTTCCTACCTCTGAGACTACCTTGGCAGAACAGCAAGACGTTGCCTTTTCTTATCCACTAGTGCTGCCTTTGTTCAAAGCTACAGATTTGAGCAACAGCAACAAGTTATTTTATGAAAGGCTAACAAAGTTAAACTTCCTCATCTCCACTAAAAGAATGCTGCCTGTAGAAATCCAGATTGTAATCTAGGGAATTTTGAGCCAACACTCTATTGACAAATAGAGTATGAGGTAGGAGACTGGGAATGTACCAAGGATGACCTCTTAAACATAACTGGAAAAAAAAAACAATGGAAAACACCTAACTCTGTAGATATATCACTCATGTCTATGCCTATTTCCAGGGAGGAATGGCCATGAGTTGTCACTCCACCACTAAAATACTATCTACTATACAAAAATAGGCTACATGGGTAGTGGCAAGTTCATCCACGCTTTTATGGTCAGCTCCACACTAAAATTATTATGAAGAATACCAACTCATGCTCTAAGCCAACACTAAATGTCAAGAAGCTAGGAATAAGACGGCTCTCAGGAAGCCTCAGCACAGATGTGGAAACTCCTAAAAGAGGTATATAAATATTTTTTAATCTATCATATAAATACAATCACAAATCAGACTGCTTATTAGAAACTCAGATCCTCTTTCCATAGGACTCCTAAGAAATCGTAAAAGCGAGCCCTAAGAAGTACCACATCTCTTAAAGACTGAGAAGTCTAGTAGTGGACACTCTCCAGAAGCCTAGGTTAAATCCAACTATTGAGCCAGGTGTAGTGGCACAGGGCTATAATCCCAGCACTCGGGAGGCTGAGGCAGGAGGATTGTGAGTTTGAGACCAGCCTGAGCTACAAAGTGAGCTTAAGACCAATGTGAACTGCATAGTGAGACCTTGTCTCAAAAAGACAAAAAATAAATAAATAAATAAAAATAAATCCAACTTTTTTTTTTTTTTTTTGCCTTTTTGAGACAGGGTCTCACTGTGCAGTTCAGGCTGGCCTTAAGCTCACTTTGTAGCTCAGGCTGGTCTTGAACTCACAACAATCCTCCTGCCTCCGCCTCCCGAGTGCTGGGATTACAGGCATGCACCACCATGCCCGGCTAATCCAACTATTTTGATTGTTAGATGTAAATAGTAACCACATGAGGGTTCACTGTACCATTATTTGGTGTTTACCAATTTCTAATAAACAACTTAGAAAACAGGACTGGGAATATAGCTCAGCTGCTATAGCCTAGCATGCACAGGGCCCAGGATTCAATTCTCATTATCACCAAGAGGAAGAAAGTACATTAAGTCCACATAAAAGCTTATATACTAGCCGGGCGTGGTGGTGCATGCCTGTAATCCCAGCACTCGGGAGGCTGAGACAGGAGGATTGTTATGAGTTCGAGACCAGCCTGAGCTACAAAGTGAGCTTTAGGCCAGCCTGAACTACACAGTGAGACCCTGTCTCAAAAAGACAAAAAAAAAAAAAAAAAAAAAAAAAAAAAAAGCTTATATACTAATGTTGAAAGCAGCATTTTCTTTGTTTTGAGACAGAGTCTTATTATGTAGTATAAGCTGTCCTTGAACTCACTATCTACACCAGGCTGGCCTGTAGCTCACAGTGATCCTCCTGCCTCAGCCTTCTGAGTGCTGGAACTACAGACCTGTGTTACCACCTCCAGCTTAGCAGCACTGATTTGTTATTTTAAGACTGAGTCTTGCTATGCAGTTCAGGCTGGCCTTGATAGCACACTTTATAGCCCAAGTTGGTCTCAAACTCACAATGATTCACCTGCTTCACCCTCCCAAGTACTGGGATTACAGGCATGTGCCACCATGCCTATCTAGCAGCATTTTGTAATCAACAGTTAAAATAATTCAATGTTGTCCATCCATTCATTACTGATAAATACACAAAATGTGATTATGCAGTTATGTATACAATGAAATATTATTAGCTATTAAAAAGTGTTATGCACATGAATATAGTAGTCCCTCACTTATTGCAGAAGTTATGTTCCAGACACTCCTGCAATAAGTGAAAGTCAGCAAAGTAGTGATGTTATATTTACTTTAGTATTTATGTGTATTTCAAGGCTTCGTAAACCCTTCCCACACTTTTATAAACCTTTCCCACACTTTTAAAAACTTTTAATATTCTTAACCATTTTATAAACTCGTAAACCTATGTAATTTTAACAACATATGTATGGTACAGTTTGTATTCATCTGCTAAAGAAATACTGTAAACAGTGTATTTTATTTTGATTTAATATTCTTTCAATATGTTAGAATTAAGTTTAAATATATTTTCATGTATTTAAAAAATTTTAGGCAAAAATCATTAAAACCATAAATACTACACATATAAATACATATACAGTATTGTAATCTATCATAAAACCCCATGATATAGCGAACAATCCATGATAAATAATTTAATTATTTTTTGAGAACCCACAAAACAGAGAATCCATGAAAACCACAAAATAGTGAGGGACTACTGTAAACTTTAAAAATGTTATGCTAAATGAAAGAAGCCAATCACAAAGGACAATATAACAAAGGATTCTATTTGTAAGAAAATGTCCAGAATAGGCAAATCTATACAGTCTAGATTAGGCTGAGTCTAGGGTAATGGCTGAAGGTGCCAGTTTTTTTTATGGCATAACGAAAGTGTTATAAAATTGCATGCCGGAGATAGCTCAATGGCATAAGTGCCTGCCTGGCAAGTGCAAGGCCTTGAGTTCATGAGTTCAATCCTCAGTACCAATAAATAAATACTAACATAACAATACAACAGAAAACTGACCTCACTGGTAGTTGCACAACATTGACTGTACTAGAAGCTGCTGAACTACACATTTTATGAGGGTAAATTATACGTTAATTATCTCTCAGCAAAGTGGTATGAAATATATATAATATAAATATATGTATATATAAATACACACACACACACGTATAATTCCTTTGAAAAGATACTTTAGGCCAGGCATGGTGGCGCATGCCTGTAATCCCAGCGCTCGGGAAACTGAGGCAGGAGGATTGTTGTGAGTTCGAGACCAGCCTGAGCTACAAAGTGAGCTTAAGGCCAGCCTTAATTGCATAGTGAGACCCTGTCTCATAAAAGACAAAAAAAAAAAGATCCTTTAGGCAATCAAGGATTTAACTTAGTAGAGTAGTGCCTGCATGGAAAGCATGAGGTCCTGAGTTTGAGTCCCTGTAGCAAAAAAAGTTCCTTTATGGCTAAGGGGGTAGTTCAAGTGACATAGCACTTTTCTAAAAGCCCTGGTTCAACTCCCAGCACATTAAAAGAAAAAGTTCTTCAGAGCCAACATTCTCCATTCTTTTCCTTTACTAAGGCTTCAAAATGCCCCTAAGAAAGTTGTGTGGTTGTGTCTTTCCTCTAAGTAAATTAAAGGGAAATACATCCTATTTCATCAAACTTTATCAGAGCCAGGAGGACTTAGGTGATAGAATTTCATGAATGCAATGTTTATTGCAGAGTACTTTGATAAACAGGAAAAACTGACCCCATATCCACTAGTCTTCAGAAACTGAGTCTCTTAGAATTTTTCATAACCTCTTAATCTTCCCCTTTTGAACAAGTCATAGCTAAAAGACTGCTAAAGAAAGAATACTAACAACTGTGGTAACTTGGCTGTCATCAACTTATAATAAGCTTAACAGACTCAATAGGAAGAAATACACTATATCCCTGCAAAGCAACAGTTCAGAGCTCGCAACCTCAGTAGTTCCAAGATTTTTTTCTTAGAGCTTAACAATTGTTCTTGGAAACCCCTGCAATCTCATGGAAACTGCAAATATCCTCTGCAATATGGGGGTGTGCGTGTGCAGGGGGTTTGCAAGTAGCCAATCCGAGAACATTACTCAGTTCTCTTTGCTGCTGATTGGCTACTGCCCTGTAACCCATCTCAGGCAACTACACTAGCATTCTGCATCTTAACAGGTAGCTATCAAGGGTTCTCAGTCTGAGCCAGGCATGGTGGCACAGCACTCGGGAAGCTGAGGCAGGAGGATTGTTGTGAGTTCGAGACCAGCCTGAGCTACAAAGTGAGCTTAAGGCCAGTCTGAACTGCATACTGAGACCCTGTCTCAAAAAGACCAAAAAAAAAAAAAGGGGGGGGGGTTCTCAGTTTGTTTTTCAAGCTTTAAGATCCCTAAGATGATGCCAAAATGTCCTGCACCTTCTAAGGTTTGATTAATATAGTATTTCATTAAATTACATAACTCTATGGCTCAGTAGAATAAGTGCTTGCTTGGCAAGCACAAGGGCCTGAGTTCAATCCTGGTCCCGCCCAAAAATAAATAAATAAATAAATAAATAAATACCTTAACATAACATAACTGTGAGAGATAGCATATTTAGAATTTAAACTATAAAAACAGGCATTTATAGGCATTTTTTTTCTTTTTCTTTTCTTTTTTTTTATTGCAGAACCAGGGATTGAACTCAGGCCCCTGTGCTTGCCAGGGAAGGACTTATTCTACTGAGTCATCTCCCTGGCCCCAGCATTTTTTTTCTATATGTGAAATATACAGTTTTTCACAATTTGTCAGGGTGCTCTGAGAATGTAAGCTTGTGAATTTCAGAGGTCCACTGTATTAAGGTCTCATGAAAAAGAAAACATCTATAAAAGCTAAAAATGGCCTATTTAATTTAGCAGATGAGACTCACTGTCAAGACATCCTGAATATGCCAGTAGTGTCATGGCCTAGTATCAGTAAACTGTAACTATCCCCACATACCATACTAAGAAAGTGTAAAGGTATACAAATATGGAGGTGATACAAGAGAATGGCCATGTAACATTCATTCAGAACCTTAATCTTACTTTCTCTGAAACATGTATCTCTCTAAAACACATGCTTCTAAAAAGATTAATTACAGTGCTAAATTTCTACAACTTAGACAATTGATTATCTGAAACTCATAATAAAGTGCATGCAGAGGGGAGGTGACACCCTAGGCCTAGCATCCTAGGGAAGGCTGAAGATCCCTTAAAACCTCAGTGAGGAAGAAAAAGAATCATACCCCACCATCTACCCAGACTGCCTACTCAATCATTTCCCAAAATAGAAGCCACTGGAAGGGCAAGATGTGTTTCTCCTGAAGTATGCAGTCACATACATTGAAGCTCTGTCCTCAGAAGCTGCAGTGCTCTAAGTTACAGGACAGCCCTGCCTGGCCACACTGCATCCACAGACTCAGGAGTTTTGAAGTGAATATTACCAAGAACAGCAATGCCCTCAGACTTTTGTTGAGCTGTCCCAATGTGCCCATCTATGCTCTGCATGCTACTGAACAGATAGTCTTAGTATGAAAAATCATTTTTTTGATCTTTGCCACTACTAATCATTTGTGGAAACACTCAATGGTGTAAGCAGAGACTATAACAGCCACGGCCTCAGCCCTGCTCTCAGCCCAATCCTTATCTTTTTTGAAGTAAAAAACATCTAATGAGATTATTTATTCCACATATATAGTCAACTTCACAATACCTGAGCTCTACAATCCATGCTGTGGAGTCTATTTGGTAGACTATTTGTCAATTGCCATTCAATAGTTGTAAACAACTCAACTTAGACAATTTTAAAGAGTTCTAATTTTTCAGCATTTGTTATATGTCTACTATACATATATATTACCAGACATATCTAAACCTTGTCTGAATCAATATTTTGACCTGTACAAACTTTTTAAATCAGGTTTTCATACATTTTAGATATACATAAGGATCATATTCACCATAGGGAATACCTATACATTTTCCCCATTCCCCTACACTTCCTTCAACGCTTCCTCTACTTACAAAAGCTTTGTTTTCATTCTTATTTTTTTTCCTTAACTTCTTGCCTCTCCCCATTTTGTTTTCCTCACCATTTAAACATTTCCTTCCTATTTCACAATAACTATTGTATATTTTGGTCCTTATTTACACTTTCAGTTTCTCACATCAGAGAAACAATGCAGTATTTACATGTGTGTCCAATTTATTTCACTTAAGAGTATGCTCTCTGGGGTTCAATCTCTGGTTTGCCACACCAGCACTGCCCCCGGGCATGCTGAGACAGTGATTGAGACTGGGTGTTGTGGTGTGCTCTTATAATCCCAGCACTTGGGAGGTTAAAAACAGGAGGATCACTACGAGAGTCCAATCGGAGAGTCCAACCTACATAGAAAGACCCTGTACACCCTGTACTAAATACATTACAAAAAAAAAAAAGTATGGTCTCAAAGTGACCTGTACAAACTTTTGAAAACTTTTTTTTTTTTTAATCTTTCCAATAGTCGGACATAGTAGCACAAGCCTGTTAGCCCAGCAACTCAGGAGGCTGGAGTAAAAAGATCACAAGTTCTAGGCAAGTCTAGGCAAACTAGCAAGATCTCATTGTAAAATGAGTAAAAAGCCTGATGCAGCCCAGTGGTAAAACACACCTAGATTATCTAGTTTTCACACACATACACACACACGTGCGCGTGCGTGCACAATTCTCTAAATTTCTTTGCATGAGGGATCCCTCATGCTTCCAATATTTTAGTATCCATGTTATTTCAATATTTTGCTTTGAGTACCCTCATTATAGCCCCTCACAACCCTGTTTCTAGATATATGAGTTTTTTAAAGCCTTTTCCTTTGTACTAGTCACTGAGAAACAGTCTATACCAATACATTCTCCACTTAGAAATGTAATACATTGTACTGGACACAGAGATATAGGGAATAATCTCACTGTTGTCAAAGATGTCATTCAGAAAAGAAAATTTCTGCCTTTTAGGATGGTACAGCGCACTGCCTCAGCGGAAGCCTACCTGTCCATGTCCTCCAGATTATCCACTGGTGACCCCTGTCGATCACTAGGGCGTCGCCGTTCTGGTGTGCTAACACAAAAGTGGTCATTGCCAACAGTGATCCTTAAGCTCTGTTCCACAGAAGAGTCGGAATGCAGACCCGGAGAGCGTCTCTACAAACGTAAAAGTGTCAATATGGTCAACACATCCCTAGAGCCAAAAATGTTCTCCCTATTCACAGTATTATAGTTTAACAAGGTAAGAAATAGCTGTGGTAAGAAACTACCCCCAAATAATTTTTTTTTAATTATCATTTTCTTAGTGATAAAAGCCCATACTTATAACCTTTCTAGTGATCTCTCATTTTTAATAGGTATAGGAACAGACAAGTGAATAAAGTCCTTGTTTTCAGAACCTATATACTTCACAGGTATATTTTTCTCAAGTGCTTCTCATCATTTTAAGTGCTCCAGAGTCATTAAAATATGGCACCAGGGCCGGGCCTGGCAGAGCACACCTGTAATCCCAGCATTTGGGAGACTGAGGCAGGAGGATTATTACAAGTTTGAGACCAGCCTATGCTACAAAGTGAACTCAAGGCCAACTTGAACTGGCTAGTGAGACCCTGTCTCAAAAAGACAAAACATGGCACTAGGAAAGACTAGGAGAAAGGACAGGATGGTTAGAAACTTCGTAACAGATGTCAGTTTTGCCAAAAAAAAAAAAAAAGGGTGTCTCAAGTAAAAAGGGAAAGCACCTGGGTAATGAGCTTGGCATGTTTTGGATAATGAAAGTCTAGAACAGCAGCAGCAGAGTAACAGAAAACAGAAAGTACAATTGGGATAACCCCCACCAGTATCCAGGACAAATGGGCTGAGCTCTACCACTGAGCTACAACCGCAGGCCTTTTTTTTTTAAACAGGGTCTTGCTAACAAACTTGGTGATCCTTCTGCCTCAGGCTTCCTCACTGCCAGGGATTGGTTGTATGTCACCATGCCCAGCTTATAGTTAGGAAATTTTGATTTTATCTTAATACAGTCAGAACTACATAAAGATTTAAGAGTGTGATCTGACATTTTCCCTCTAGATGCCTGCATTGCGTACTTCCTCGTGTCCTTCTGTATTTATTCAAGTTACCTTCTCAAAAGACCTTCCCTGGACCCTACCCTAAAAACCCTAATTCCTTCCTGTGCTTTATTTTGTCCTTATTACCTAGGCAGATTTAATGCACCATGATATTTCTAACCTTTCCACCTTATTATCCAACCCAGCCTGCTAAGATGTTGAACTCCACAAGGGCAGTGCTTTGTTCACTCTTATGCCAAATACATGCCAGATACTCAATAAACATTTTACAAGTCTATAAAATGAGCCATCAAATCATTTTGACTATTATATACAGAATAAACTAGAGGCTAGCAAGAATAAGATGGAAAGGAGTGATGGGCAGCCATCCTGAGAGGCAAGAATGTGGACCACAGTGATAGTATGTGGATAGTGTGGGCATACCATTTGGGGATACAGCTAACCAGTTAGATCCATGAGGTCTGACATGTTAGAAGTGGGGAGAAGGGACATGAGACAGTTTCTGCCCTAACCAAAGGATAGCACCATTTATGATGGTACCATTTACTGAGACAGAGAAGACTGGGGCAAATAAACTACGTTGGAGTAGAAAACGAAGGTTTTGAAAACATTCTTGCTCCTGCTGCAGGGACTGGCACAGTTCAGCTTTAAAATCTTAAAGAGTAACAAATCAATCTGCCTGCGGCCAAAGGACACAGAAGACTGGAATAGTATTAAAAGAGCTTCTCTAAAGAATACCAGATTAAAAGAATGACTGATATACTGAAAATAGAAACGAAGTCCCAAACACCAGCCCTGCGAGGCTCTGCTGTGCTCTGGTTACCTGGGAAGTCGGTGTCACATCTACCTTCTCTCCCTGCGCTGGGAACAGGATCC
This sequence comes from Ctenomys sociabilis, assembly GCA_004027165.1. NCBI lineage: Eukaryota > Metazoa > Chordata > Mammalia > Rodentia > Ctenomyidae > Ctenomys > Ctenomys sociabilis. The sequence goes on from PVKA01029826.1 coordinate 26,442, forward strand.
AGAAACCCACAGCTAGACCAAGTACCCCAGCTCTGCACGTTGACTTCTAACCTCAAGCTTACTGCTAGCAGTAAACCTAACGGTGCAGAGTGGGCTGCTGGACCGGTTGGACGGGACCAAATCACAGCTCCGCCACTTCGCCACTTCTCGGCGGTGTCACCTCGGCCAGGTCACTTGGCTTCCCTAGGCCGGGTCCTTAGCCGTGCACAAAGTGGCCTACGGCTGCACCTCCAGACTGTGGTCGCACAGCGCCTGGCCAGCCGACTGCAACCGTGGCGTTGCATCACCCCTAACCTGTGCGGCGTCTCCAGGTCGCTACCCCGAGGTCCTGACAGTGGCTCCCAGGACCAGAGGCGATGGCGGGCTAGCGTGTGGCCCCGGCCCCGCAAACTTTACCGCACCGCGACCGCGGCCTGGGACCGAGACCGGCTTTGTGCGGTGTGCGGGGTCCCTCCCGAGAGGGTGGCATTACCCGGCTGCCGCTGTCGCCGGCGTGGTTCCCGCGGCTGTCCCGGGAGAAATCGTCGCGGGGCTCGCCGCGACTGCTGCCTCGGAAGCCTCCCGGGCCCGGAGGAAAGAGTCGGCGGCCCCGCGGAGGGGACGGGGAGCTGCGGCGGCTGCGGGGTGGGGACGGCGAGGCCCGGCGGCTGCGGTGCGCAGGGGGCGAGCGGGGCCGACGCGCCGGGGTCCGCAGCGCGGGGGCGCAGGAGGGCGGCGGTGGTGAAGCGCGGCGGGCCGGGCCTGACGAGTAGCCGGGGCCGCCGCGGCCAGGACGAGGGTCGCCTCCGCCACCGTCCTTAGGCCGGTGCGACGAGCCCGAGGCGCGGGGGCCGCTGCGGTACATGGTTCTGGAGGCAGTAGCCACAGCTGGCGGCTTCGACACGGGCCCAAGAGCTCGCCCCGCCGCCGCCGCCGCCGCCGCCGCCGCCGCCGCCCCCGCCGCAGCCCCCTGCCCTCTGCTCAACCCCGCGCACCTCCAGGGGCCCTTGCGCGCCGCCGCGGCCACGGCCGCGACTGGCGGTTACAGGGCGTGAGCGCGCGGCCGACACACCCCCCGCCCTCCGGGGCTCCCCGCGCCTAGCTGCGCCTCTCCTCGCCTCAGAGCGCGGGGCGGAGCGTGGAATCTACGCGAGGCGGGGGGGCGGGGGAGAGCTGAGGCGCGCCCCGCGCTGCGCATGCGCCGCCCTCCAGCGCAGAAAATGGCGGCTGTTGAGCCTCCCACGACTCGCCCCCGGGGTTCACGTGACCCTCGCGGTCTCCGCTGTTGGAAGATTCTGGCCATCCAGCTGCAGGGCCTACGCTGGCAGGTTGGACGCCTGAGGCCTTGGGGCCTGCTGGGCCCGGGCTGTAAAAGCACTTTGGCGCTATCCCTATGTCCCCACCCGTGTTCATTTATTGGGGTGCAAATGGTGGGAAGATTAATGCCCTCCAGCCCCCAGGGGCAGCCAGATGGCTGTAAGACTTCCGAT